>CM057337.1:820221253-820347372 GCA_030015575.1 Agapanthus africanus
CGTATAAATGTCTAGAATCTGTCATTTAAAAAATTACATTTCTCATCATGTCAAATTCGTCGAAACCAATTTTCCCATGCAGCTATCTAGTAGACATCAAGAGGCTCTTCCGCAAGATTTGGCCTCCCCTGACGCAACATCACAACCAATCAAGTATATCCAACATACCAAATTTCACATTCTACCCACTTTATCTAACTCAACCCCAATCATCAACATCTTATACTCTTGAGCTCTCCCATTTTACCGACTCTTCACAATTCTCATCCTCCAATTTCATCATGAAATCGGCTCGACAAAAGTCTGTCTCTCGGTTCTCCTCCGAAGCCGAATATAAAGCCCCTGTAAATGCCACGACCGATGCACTCCGAGTGAAAAATCTTCTGTATATATGAACTCAAGGTAATTCTGCAAAAACCATACTCTCTTTACTGTGATAATACTTGGACTACCTATTTTAGTGCAAGCCCAGTTTTCCACTCTCGGATGAAGCACGTTACTCTTGACTTTTACTTTGTTCGGGAACGCGTTGAAGATGGCACCATTCGTGTTCACCACATAGTCACTTATGATCAATTTGCGGATGTTCTTACAGAAACACTTGAACGTGGTTAATTTCTCAAACTTCATTCTAAGCTCGGAGTCTTCAATGGAGCGTCAATCCTGCAGGGGCGTATTAGAATAGATTTTCACAACTGATACAGATTATTGTGATTACAAAATTTTCCATAACTTTTCTGATTTTATGTGTTTGGAAAGATTTTATTTTTATTAGGAAAGATTTTATTTTATTTCTTCATCATATTAAGTGTATATATACTCCTTTGAGATTCAATACAAATCAATTAAGCTCAAACTCTAAATTGCATCTTCTTCAAGTTATTATATAACGAAAAAATCGTTAAGTTCCCATCCACTCCGTCAGAACACATAGCATGAAAATCAAAGCATAATTTGTGTATTTATGTTTTATTATAGGGTAAATTTCATAAGAATCATCGAACATTCAGTGATTTAATCGAAATATCACCATTAAACTTTTAAAATGCCATGTACCGCTCTTGAAAGGTGTTTTCGCCATGGTACCTTGGTAAATGCATGTCATATTCAGTTTGTTTTGGAACCAATTCATGGTGAAAGGTCAATTAAGGGGTTATATAGTCCATTCATGTCTTAAATGAGTTGATAAAACAAAAAACTTTGCCATGGGTTTGACATTTTTCAAGTTTGCTGATGCTATGGCAAAAATCCTAAAAATTCCAAATTTGTTGTTTAAAATTTAAGCTGATCAAATTATAATATCAAAATGATCTAAGCTATGTTTAATAAAAATAAATGGAGTATTGACTTTCTGCCTCGGAGAAATCCATTACCCCTTTTTTATATCTACACAAACATAAATATATACAATACATGAATTACAAATCATAGTAATTATTAAAATTGTTGACGGTGAAAAGAGCAAAATGATCGTAATCAAAAAGCTCATCTATGTCATTATCTAGCTTGTTATACTTCATGCACCTAAAAAAAATATCCATCAATTTCAAAGGAGGGCACCTTTCATTGAGCTCGACATCAAGACACATAGTCACTTCATGCGAACAAATATATATAAATTAAGATCCCTTTTCATCGCCTCACATCCTAGCCAATGGAGTTTTCTTCTTGAGCCTTTATGCATCATCATGCGTGCATTAATTTATTAACAAACCAAAGTGAGATCATGTGCTACGCATTTTGATTATTTAATTTATGAAATTTAAGATATTTCGAGGGAGAAAACAATGGCCGGCCCCATGGCATTGTAATGTCCTCAAACCTAAATCCAAGGAGGTTGAATGTTTGTGATTGTAAATAAATTTCAAGATACTCTTTTTAACTTTTTTTGTTCTTGTTGATATTTCATTTGTTAATTCCGTCGAGTTTCGCTTCTTCAAACTAAGTAATACCATGATTGGGAGCTTAAAGGAAAGACATGTTAGGTATATACACGCCATTAAAATAATCATATATGTTGTCTTCACTAGTTAATTTTTAATTTTTTTGATTGAACCCTAATGTACCAGCGTAATCGAAATTAATGCACACATGTGGTTGAAATTAAAGGCACTTGTAATCTTGCTCATGATTCATCGTGTGAAGAGATTTTGATGGGTTATATAAGTAAGAAGGTATTTAATTGTAAACGTTCATTAGTATATTTGAGGGGACAAAAGTGTCCAAAGCTAGCCCAAATTTATGAAGAGGATTACATTCAATTAATTAACCATAAAAATAGATTTTTTTTAATAATTAGATAATCATTGTATCAAGCTGCCTCTAGATAATGGAAACAAGTGCACATGAGATTAAAAATGGTCCTTCAAAAGAAAAATAAGTAAATAAAATTTGTCACATCTTAAATATTGTTCTTTAGCTAAGGACCTGGACACATTAAATCCTAATTTTCATATTATATAGCAATTAGATAAGTATCTATGCAATAATCAACACAAGGATTTAATAAGACTTAGTTTAAAACGTTTCCATGCTATTCATAGGGATCTATTATTTAAGTATATATAGACAATATGATAGCTTTCTTGTACGCTACACAATCATTAATTAATAGCGGCATTTTGCTAGCTGTAATTTTATTCAAAGATAATTTTCGTGCTCCTACATGGGAAATAGGCTTGCTATAATTCGGTGACCATTATGTATGGCATTGATATCAAGATGATATATATTTCAGAGAATAATTTTACTAAATATATAATTTGATTCCTTGCATAATATATAAGAAACCAAACAAATTAACCTCATAATTAATCAAAATCCCCAATGAGAACCTCATAATTAATTATCAAACTAAAAATCGGCAGTTCCTATTGGTCCGATGATATTATCAAGCATTTAATCTATTTATGTTTGAGCATCATTTGTGCCAATACTCATTGACAACATTGGTGATTGAACATGAAATTGAGGAAGGAAAGAGAGCAGCCCTTGTTTGACTATATATTGGCCTAATACATTATTTAAGAATTATTCATTGAGATTGTCCTAAACAAAAATATTTTATAACGGTGATATTGTTAAAATAAGTTATTTTTATTTTTCCATCTTGTGTACGAACTCTAGACTGAATTTTAACATGCTACCATGAACTATATAGACACTTTCCCCAAATGGTACCATGAACTTTCAAAAGGATTGATTGATGCCATGAACTTTCAGAATATCAAAACACTCTTCTAACGGCGCTAACGGAAAATCATAAAATGACCCTAATACCCCTATCATATAATAAAAAGGTCTATTTCTAGAAAAAAAAAATGGGAAGGGGTATTATGGTCATTTTGTAATTTTCCCTTAACGCGGCTAGGGGGTGTTTTGATACCCTGAAAGGCCATGGTATCAACCCATCATTTTGAATCTTAATGATATCATTTGGGAAAAATACTTATAGTTCATGATAGTATGTTGAAATATATGCACACGAAATTCCATATTTCATTTTTCTGATCAATATGATTGGCAACATAGAAAATGAAACTTTCTTGATTTGATATCCCTTCTATTGGTTTTTGTAACTTTGTTCCTTTGATATAACATCACAAAAGAATGAAGAGGTGTTGATCCGATTCATTGCAGTCAGTGGCTGATCTAGAAAATTTATTCTGGTAGGACGGAAATTAAACGGTCTTAAAATATTATAAATAAGTTTTGAAATAAAAAAAGAAATCATGTAGCATACATCAAAAATTTGAACAACATTTTCCAAACCAACTTCATTATTGCAAAAAAACTTTTTTCGGTGATTAATAAAATGAAAAACCAATTAGTTTCTTATTTATACAATTATTGGACCTAACTTTCAACGTATATTAAGATATGCCATATGTATATGGTTAGACATAGAACATTTCTTGTTTCGGTGAACATATAAAAATACTTAAATGTATTATATAGGATATACGGATCAATAACATAAAGAAACATTACAAATGAATGCATCGGCTCATTTTCTATTCTAGGATATATTTTTGTGCTAAAACAAATTAAACAAAATTACTTGTTTTCTACTTCTTTTTTACAACTTTGCATTAAAAAAAGTTACTTTGGTCTTTTATTGAAAAATGATATATTTTTATGCTAAAACAAAACAAAATTACTTGATTTGTACTGCTATTTTATAACTTTGCATTAAAAAAGTTACTTGCGTTATTTATTGAAAAATGAAATTGAAAAAATAAACGATGCCTAAGGGGATCGAACTCATATTTATTGAAAAAAGATATTGAAAAAATAAATGATACCCGAGGGACACAAACACACAAAATGCTATACTCTAAAACTTCATGCACACACCAATGAGCCATTTCTACTTTTTGCAGCAAGTTATATAATATATTTTATATATAAATAACTTATTAACTATGAATATTCATATTGATAACGTGGCGTAGTTACTTTTTCTCTCTTTTTATGATGAGCTTTACGGTAAAAGCTTCCGTGGACGCAGGGGCAGGGGTCTGGGGGTACAACAACAAAAAAGCCTGTATCCTAAGATTTTGTTGCGTTTTGGGGCCTATGACGGCGTTACGCAATTCGCTCCCATGGTAATACACATATGCCCCGTGCATAAGAGAATCTTTTCCTAAATGTCAATTTGCGGTATCCAGATGATCTATATAATTTCCAAATAGGTCATGAAATGATGAGAAATAAAATTTTCGATTGACTAAAGAGTTAATGACAATAACCTTCCCCTGATTACTTTCTAATAGTTTGTCACACAACTTGTGATATCAACAACTAACAACTTGTATAGTTACAAAAGAATAGGCATATAATCCATGATCTTATAAAATGAGCATAAATCTCCGATTCGGATCTCATGGATTGTAAGTTTGTGAAGCTGCGCGAGTAATTATTTTCGTATGCATTTTTCTCCTCTTTAATGTGCTGATATCCTTTCTATAAAAAAAAATCACCTTCTTCTTCCCCAAAAAAACCCTTGTTTATTTGTTATCCTACACAATCGGTATACCGCCGGATGTTATTTTACACAAAGTCTAGTGATCTTGATGCTATATGTAGGATCTCAATCCAGATGCTTTTGTGGAATCGGAAATATATGATAAGGATAAGATCCTCTCGTTTCTAAATTTTACCGCCCGAGCTTTTGCATTTCTAGAATCAAATTATTTTTTGTCGCATTGCGGACAAGTCGTATCTGTAAGAGACATAATTTACCTTAGCTCCATGTCCACAACTTATGGCAACGTACCATGCCACAACGTGGGCTTATGAGTGTAAGGTTCTTGTATCATTTCTGCTTGGCATTTTGCAGGCAGAAATTGTTTATCCACCTTCTATATACATATGATGCGATAAGAGCGAAAATGAAACCTGAGAAAATGGGATTTAATATTTTTTCAATCTCGGTGTATTACAACATGAAATATGGATGCTTGATAACGTAAATAATAGCAGTTTTTACTGCCTTTATATATCTTAAATCTTAGAATTCATATCACAATAAAACATACTAATTAACAACTCGCTCCAAGAAAATTAATTCTAATCATATATATGTTAAATCACCACAAGAAGCCAAGAAGCAGAATATTAGCATCGATCCAAAAGATGTGAGGAATTCCTTGCTTGCTTGACCATCAAAACCCTGACCCCATAAGTCTCTGTAGGCCCAACAAAGGGTCCTGCGCCCGCCACATATTATATGCACATTAACATTATTATTTACCCGAAGTTAGGTAGCCATGCGAATTTGTATTTCTGAAAGGCCTCATGAATTTAGCTAAGGGTATAAATTAAATGATAATCGTTCATATATTGTTGATAAGCATTTTCCAAGACTTATTCTAAAGGGATCGTACTTGGCTAATTACTAAAAAGCTTCGTGTTTGCTTAAAAAAACTACATATAAATTGCACTAAAAAGCTCTAAGGGCCTAACATGCAAGAAAGAGAATCTTTTTGGTATTTTCCATTTCTATGTTAGGAGCCTAACGGTGGGTATCGGGTTTGGGTTTTAAAACCTTCACAACCCTTTTCTTTTCCTAAAATTCTTAAATTTTCTTCCATTTAGGATTAGGGTTTCGATAAAAAAAATCTTTCAAATTGATCATGGAAACCAACTTATCTCTCTCTGATGATGCTCGATATCGGTGATCTCCCAGATCTTGACACGTGGCAGATGACGTATCCCAGAGTATGCAAGAAAGGACCTATAGTGGCCGATCAAACCACTCCTATGCCCGTCCTACAAACAAACGCTGGCTCACCTTCGAACCCCCTGCGCAATTGGCCTCCTCGGCCTGACAGCTCGTCTCCGAGCTACCGCGGAACCAAGATACCTCGGCTCTCCCACCGAGGTCATCTTCCTCGGTCTGATCGACCGACCAACGACACCGCTCACAGGCGCAACCGCCATCTCGCGAATCTCGCCATGCGCGAGATATCCGCCGGCCATATCCCACGTTCCACGCCATCACGATACCCCATTAACGAGCCTGTCTCGCCATTAATGGGAGATCCCGCCCATCACGCGGGCGTGACGTCGGGAGCGTAACGGCCGACGTGATTCTCGCGCCTGCCCTGCCTGCTGCCACCGCTATATAAACCCCTTTTTCAGGCGGTTCAAGTAAGACATTTATACTCCACTAAGCCGTTACTCTGCTCGGATTTCCTCTCTAACTTGACCATCGGAGGGTCCTCGGTGGTACAACCACCGCGGGACTTCCTTGCAGATAGCTCGGCAACAACCAATCTCAAACCCATTGAGATCCACACGCTTCAGGAGCCCGCCTCCAGATCCAATCTTAGCCATCCATCACTGCCATCAGCAGATCAACGGAAGGTAACATCTTGGTGTGATCCAGGCCGCGTCAGCTGGCGCCGTCTGTGGGAAATCTTGATTCCACGAAAACAAAAGTTCATCTTCTGATCCAATGGGGAGCGATCATCACGACGATCCAAGCACTAGCTGCCGCCTCCCCCTCAACGGAGGCGCGGACGAACCTCCTTCGCCGAATGCCATCGACGACCTTGCCGGCCGGATAGACCGACTCGCGTCCGTCGTGGAGACGCTCATCCGCGTCCAAACGACAGGGTAAGATTCCCAGACCGCCGGTCCCCCTCCGCGGGACCGGGACCCCTACAGGGGGAGAGAAGACTCCGCACGCGTCGGCACAGCTGATGGTCGCCTCACTATTTCCACCAGCCGCAGGTCCCCCGGGCCGACATATTCAATAACCCGGTGGGCACCACTCCGTTTAGCTCCGAGGTCTTACGCCAGAGAGTTTTGCCCCGAGTCTCGCCGCACTCCTGTCCCTCCCGAGGCGGTGGAGGTCATCTCGCCTATTCGCAGGCATGACCGGCACCCCCTCCCTCAACGGGGTCGCGCACGCGAGACTCTCCACGGCAGCTCAAAAACAACCCCACTGGGGGGCGTAAGGAACCTCACCGAAAGGAACCGAGGCCCGTCAAAAATCATGGTCATGACGGCGGGGAGTACGTCGAGTACCTACGAGACTCAGCACCCCACGCCGGCCGCGGAGGCCGACAGCCGTCCGAGGAAGAAGGCCAGGGAGACCGAGCCAATATCTTTTGACGACGGGGACTTTCACGGCATATCCCTGCCCCACAACGACCCTCTGGTGATTACGGCTCGGGTCCATCAATACGAGGTACATAAGATCCTAGTCGACTCGGGAAGCTCGTCAGACATTCTTTTCTACGACTGCTTTCTACGCATGGGGCTCACCGTGGCAGACCAGAGACCAACCTCCCACATCCTTTCAGAATTCACCAACAACTCCATCCCGGCGGAAGGTGTAATCACTCTACAGTTTAACGTCGGGGAGACCGGCCGTACGCGGACAATGCCGGTAGAATTCATCGTGGCGAGAATTCCATCGGCCTACAACATCCTCCTCGGTCGCCCCACGCTGAACTCCCTCCGGGCCCAGATATCGACCTTGTTCCCTGATTAAAAAATCAGGAAAAGTTTCAGAAGAGGCATCACGTGCTCATACGTGACCAGTGGTCACGTGTTGGCACGTGACGTTTAAAGCAGCGGCAAAGAGCAAGCGCAGAAGAGAAGCTCATTCAAGGGGTCACGTGCCCGCACGTGACTGGCTTTAAAAGCCTTGCTGTTAAACAGAATTGAATTCTGAATAAGATTGTTTAAATCTTTCCAAAATGGAGAAGAATTATATAAAACCGTTGGATCAAGAATTCGAGGGTGATTAAATATCATCAATTTATGGAAAAATCTTGGACATGGAAAGATTTTCCCTAAATCTCACCGAAATAACAAAGAGATATTTTTGGATTTAAAATCCAATGGTGAATAAAATTCACCTAATAATCTAAACGCCCAGATCAATGATGAGAATAAATCAAATCTCTCAATAAACAAATCAGATCTTTCAATGAAAGATTTAGTAAAACAGATTGAATCTTTTCCTTCTCCTATAAATAGGAGCCAAAGGAGAGAGTTTTATAGGTAGAGACAGAGAGAGATATAGAGCCTTGGAATCTTGAAAATTCAGAAGGAAGAATTTGATTCTCTGAAAAGAAAAACCCTAGGTAAGAAAAGAGAGGCTTCAAAAAGAGAATTTAATTCCCAAAAGAGTTTAACTCTTCTATAAAGAAAAGAACTTAGTTCTTTTTCTGGTTGAAGATCTGCAAAGTGCACATCTCCCCATAAATTGAGAATTTAATTCTCATTGGGTTGAGATCCTGCCATACAGATCTAAAACATAGAGGAGGAATTGAGTTCTGAGAATTTAATTCTCACAAAGTTATAGGAATTTAATTCCTTTGAAATAAAATTAGGGTTTAACCCTATATTATAGGAATTTAAATCCTTCAAAATGGACAGAACCAGGGTTTAACCCTAATTGAGAACTTAATTATCTCAAACTCACAGGAATTTAATTCCATTAAAAAAGAAATTAGGGTTCACCCTATGCTAGAATTTAATTCTTTAAATATATGGGAAATTTAATTCATACAGAAAAGAAATTAGGGTTTAACCCTATCTAAGAATATAATTCTTCAAAAGAAAGTAGGAATTTAATTCCTTTAAAGTTATTGCTAGGGTTTAACCCTGTGAAGAATTTAATTCTTAAAAGATGAACATATCTTTAAAAAAGCAAAAAACCAGAGTCACGTACTACCACGTGACCCCTATAAAGATCCACAGAAAAGAACTTTGAGGCAACGCCTCACGTGCCCCACGTGACCCCTGAAGCACACAAAGAAAAAGCAAAAGAAACAGAAGCTATGGGCGCTCTCATGTGCTACCACGTGACCCCTTGGCTAAAGCTCTAACAGACAAACACCCAAATTCCCATCACGTGACAGTACGTGATGCTCCAAAGTATTCAATACTTTTGGCAGAACAAAATAAAAGGAATCAGGGCGCTTTCACGTGTCCACACGTGACCCTATTGCTTTAGTGTTTAACACTAATTTGAGATCTCTGTTTCCAGTATTTAACACTGATTTTCTTAGTGTTTAACACTAATTTGAAAACCCTGTTTGCAGTGTTTAACACTAATTTGCTTTAGTGTTTAACACTAATTTGAAATCTTTGTTTCCAGTGTTCAACACTGATTTTCTTAGTGTTTAACACTAATTTGAAAATCATTTTTCCAGTGTTTAACATTGATTTGCTTTAGTGTTTAACACTAATTTGAAAACCCTGTTTCCAATGTTTAACACTCATTTTTTTAGTGTTTAACAACAATTTGCTAACCTTATTCCCAGTGTTCAACACTGTTGGTCTTTAGTGTTTAACACTAGCTTTAGCCCAATTCGTTAAGTTTCAGAGGCAAAGCCTCTCCTCCAATGAACCAACAGAGGGCCAATGTTCCAAACATGATTGGACTTAGCCCAAGAAGGCCATAAGTCCTCAATCCAGACTCAACTGAGCTAATGTGCTCATAACCTAATAAATTGGTCTTGGTTCCAAATTGGACTACAGATCACTTAATCTACTTTGGTTCAAGGGTATATTTCTTCACTCCTTTGATACTTGTCGTTGTAATTCCTCAACGTTTTCAAAGAGGTGACGGGTCCCGACGACCACACATTGATACGGACTGTGGGGTCCTTAAACTCATGGACTGTGATGTCCTTAACCTTGACCGGGATGTTTTAAAACTAACAACGGACTATGAGGTCCTTAACCTTGACCGTGATGTCTTAAAACTAACGCCGACTGTGGAGTCCTTAAATTCTCGGACTATGATGTCCTTAACCTTGACCGGGATGTCTTAAAACTAACAACGGACTATGATGTCCTTAATCTTGACCGCAACGTCTTAAAACTAACATTGGACCGCAATGTCCTTAAACTACCCATCGACCGCAATGTCACTAAACTAAATAACAGGGCTCTCTTAATTGCTCTCTTGTTGGATCTAAACGATCCCGTTAAGTCGATCTTAGTCTAAAACCAGACTAACGTATCTTTAACAAACGTTTAAGTTGATCTTAGTCTCAAATGAGGCCAACGTATCCTTAAACCCAAACCCCCAAATCCAAATCTAAGATAATACAGATTTGGACTAGTCCATACCCTACGGGCGACGACATAACTCAGTCTCCGTATACAATCCATGGGCAACCAAACACAAAACAAACACACACGACACGAAATGACCATCTAGAAAAGGAGAAAGTTGTTACCGCAATGCGGTAGCGTAATTAACTGCAGGGGCTTGCGCCTACAGGGAAGAGCGTTCCCACAATCAAAAAACCCCTCAAGCGAGGGGGAATCTGACGAAGTCTGCTATATCGGACGCATCCGTCTAAACCTTCGATACACGGTGCCATAAATCAACTTGGCATCTTCGGAGAGGTGGACGGATAGCACCAATTAGCATCTGCCCCGAATCTCAGGCAAGACGTCTGTCTTGGCCGTCTTTCGGAGGGGAACAGATTCTGGCATGCCCGGTGGGACCTTTTCCTCTTTCCACTCCACACTTCGTGTGTCGTCTTCGCGAACGAACCGCGGTTTGTTAATGGTTGCCTTTGGGATTCAAGTTACTAAGATTTGGTCTTTTTCCTGACGCAGAAATCAAGTATCAATGGCATCCAACTTTCCAGATGCAAATGCAACCGACGCTCCGCCTCACTTGGAGGTGTAGCCTATGGGCCTCAAGCGGCCTCCATCCTTGCTATGCCAGTGGAACAAGTAACTCAGGCTACCACCGGTCTGTTTTTCGGGACCATGCTCCCGCCAGCAAGCTTCACTATTCCAGTGCCCGCACCGGAAGCGCAAAAGAAGTCGGTCTTCGATCGGCTCACTACTATCACGGCCCCTCTCAACGGGTCGTCCAATGTTAAGCCGGCAGCCTCAGTCTTTACCAGGCTGAACCTGAGCTTCGATGGGCCTGCCAGGAAGCCCATGATCCCTGAAGTGGCCATATCTGCTCCTGAGGTCGTCAAGACGGCTTCTCCTGCTAAAGAGTCGGTCTTTTCAAGGTTGACTATTCCGGCTCCCGTTCCTGCTCGAGAGTCTGTCTTTGACAGATTGGACACCGCCACTCAAAAGACATCAGTCTTCAACAGGCTGGCACCAGCGGCGTCTCATCCAGGCAGGGGGCAAGATGAAATCATCCCCATCACCGGACCAGCCCCAACAGCTCGACACGCTCGACGTCGTCACTGACGCCGAGTAAGGAAGGCCGGGGGCAACTCCCCCTCAGGGCTAACTCCACCGGCCCCAATGGTGGAAGTTAATGCTGCTGTTCCAACTGGGAACAGCTTTGAACCGATAAGGAGGGTACACAAGAACTCTCCGACTGCCACGTTGAAAAGATCTCCTCCATCTGCGAAGAGTGCTACAGAAGCGAAGCCAGAGCAGCCTCCTCGAAGGCTGTCCTCCAAAATTTACAAGATTTGGCGAAAGGTTCAGGACTCAGTAATCGACCAAGATCACTCTCGCCGGAAGAAGAGGGTGAAGGTTTAGGAAGAAAAGAGCCGTCCTGTCAAACAACAAAGGACGACAACCACCTGGGTGCCCGCTGCAACGGCTCCCGCCACGTCGACTACTTAAAAGAGAAGAAGGCTGGAGAAGGTCCCCACGCCTACAGCTAATGTCAAAGACAGTAAGCCTAAACGCCCTAAGTCTGGGGGCATGGTGGTGCATACCGTTTACATGGCGTCCGGGAAGGAGGACAGCCATACATCTACAGGTCATCGACCGCTCACGCGATCGGTGACTAAAGCTCAGGAGCAGCAGCAAAAACTCCAAGAAATGATGAATGCGATGGCCGCACTCACTAGGCCAAAAGAAAGCCCCGAAGTATCCTCGGATCAACGCCAGGAGCAGGAAACTGACGCTGAATTCCTTCGCAGGATACTGGAAAAGAAGGATAAAGAGGCTGCGGAACAAGCAGCCAATATAAAGTGAATGGCCCTTCTGTTCCAGGACATGGTGGGTATGATGATCCAACAAGATCCTCCTGCTGAAGATCCTCCGAACGTCCTTGAAGATGACAGGGGAGAAACGTCAAATCCTCCACCGGCTCTGTCAACAGCCAAGGAGGAGACAATCTCCAAAGCTGACTTGGACGAATATATAGCTCAGCAGATACGGGTTCACCAGGCGACTGAGGCAGCCGGTCAAGTTTTCAGAACAGGGTGACTATATCCGAGCTGGTATGATCAGATCAAGTACCCGCCGGGCTATACAATACCGAAATTCCATGTCTATAAGGGGACGGGCAATCCCCACCAGCATGTTTCCCAGTTCAGGGCGCTTTGTGGCAACACTGGCGGCGACGATAAGCTCTTGCTTTGCCAATTCGTCGGCAGCTTGTCAGAAACATCGTTCGAATGGTATTCTGAACTACCGAACGACTCCGTCAATACGTTTGCTGAAATGGAGTTGCTATTCACTCAGCGATTCGCGAGCGCCAGCGAACGCACCCCGATAACGGCAGTGATTAATGCCAGGGTGAAACTAGGCGAGACGTAGGTCCAGTACGTTATACGCTGGCGAAACTTGTGGTCGAAATGCGAACAACGCATTAAGAAAGCACCCGCGGTGGGCATGTTCGTGGGTACCCTAGATCCTCATGCAACTATCTCACAGTTCATGATATTCTTTAAGCCAGCCACGTTCCAGGCTTTGATCGACAAGCTGGCCCAGATGGACCAGATGGGTCACAGACCGTCTCCCCCGAAGCCGGAACCTCGGAATGACAAAGATAAAGGGAAGGCAACCTTCGTTGCGAACGCTCAGCAGCAACCTAGTGCCCCAAAGCTAGCGGATCAACTGGAAGAAAGACGGCGGTATTATAATGATAAAATGAAGCGCCCCTACTCATTCCCGCGGGATAAGACGAAAAGGTTATTCGAGCTGGCGGTACGCAACAGGCTTATCAACTTGCCAAATCCAAGGCGACCGCCGAAACCCAGTGAGGTGAATAACCCCAATTACTGCCCTTACCATCAAACGGTAAGCCATCCGATTGAACATTGCTTCATCTTCAAAGGATGGATTGAAGATCAGTACCTACAGGGCAAGTTTGCGCTGTCCGAGAAGTGGAAGGTGAACCCGCCACAACCGCACACTCCTAAGAAGACGGACACGCCGGGGGCAACTTGTTCTTTCATTGAAGAAACTCCATAGGAGATCGTGCTTTCAGTAAAAACCAAAAGAATGCTGAATGAGCTCCAGACATGCCCGGCGATGTCACGCCCCGCTTCCCGGTGTACGGCGAAGTGGACGCGACGAGGTCCGCTACGTATATACTTAGAAGTACATACGCTAAGCGTAACTAAGCAATATAAAGTAAATCACAAGAGACGAAAGATATAGAAATAACAGCAACTTTATTAATAAAATTCTTTTGTACAATGCATGAAAAGAAAATACAACTGAAATGAACAGCGATGCCTAAACAGTGGCATAACAGGAAATGAAAATACCGAAAAGAACAAGGTACAATATCTAGAGCTCGGGGTCTTCGTGGAACTGCTCCAAGTCTTCACAGGTGGGCTCGATCTCAGCTTGGTCCAACTCACCTGACGACATTCAAAGAAGAAAGAAATAGAATGTCGTCAGCGAACAGGTCGCTCGGTAAGTCCCAAAGATAAGAGAGAAATGGACAGAGAGTAAGAGAGAGAGAGAGAGTAGGTTTTAATGTTGTATTGTATTGTTATATTATAGTAGTATGGTGTTAACGCTATTGTTGTAGCTTGGTACAGAAGGATGCCAGTGTATACGAGAGGGGTCTCAGTATGCTAGAGACCAGGGCAAATGGAAGTACAAGGCTCCGTTATACAACCCGGAACAACGACAATTGGATTCATGTTAGGTGTCTTAATCTTACCATCTCGTGCTACCTTTAACACCTTCCGTACCAATCTATCCCTTAAACCCCGCGATATCTTGTTTGTATTGTTATCTTGTAAAATTGTATTGATTGCATGACTGACTGACTGACTGACCGAAACCATGATATCAGGAAACGCTTATAACCGCCGAGTCATGAAAATGGCATACTGAGAAACATGTAAAAGGAATATATCCATGGTTCGGTTCAGTCTAGTTATATAAAATATTAACTGGATTATGGGATTCATGTATTCATATTGAGTTGGAATATTAAAGAATATAGATTGATTTGAATTATATTCAAGTCAGAAATAGTCAGACTCAAACCCGAGTCAGACTAAAAGAAAGGTAATTTGAAGTTCTATAATTATTAGGGTCCTTATTGTAATTTATAAAACTTGAGGGGGTTTTATGTAAAAAGTATTATTGTATAGTTTTCAAAATACAGCTCAAGTATTTATTATTCGTCTTTATAGTTATAATGAGTGCGAATTTTATTTGTGTTATTCTAGTGAATATATCCTAATAAAAGTATTAATTGATTTATTTGAAATTCATGGTATTTTAATGTAACTTTAATCTTGTAAATTTTAGAAAAAGATGGAAACTTATCTTATGTTAAAATAGGTGTTTAAATGATAATTATATATATTAACACATGAATAATTTTAAATAAATATTTTATTTTCAAAAATCTCATTTTTTCTTAAATGTCGTATTTTAAACCTTTCGAGACCGAATGCTCCTTACGGAGGTCTGAATCTCGCACTACTAGCCCGCGGGTGCACGATGAACCGTACTATCCCTAACGGATTCCCCAAAAGTGGGTTGTAGTGGCGCTTTACTTAGGTTTAATAAATACTATTCATTTAGGAAAACGGTTTTATAAGTATAAGGTATTTATTTGTAAATTTCCGTATTTTAGTTTCTAGGGTTTGCTAAGCCAACTAGCCTATTTCTAAGGTCTAAACGACAAGTCATTAGAAGCCTCAAATCGCCTCTTCAGCGCCACTTGCGGCCAGGCAAGTGCCAGGTAAGTGGGAGGCTCTCCACTACAAGTAGTGGCCCTAATTAAGTAACCACTTGCCTTAGACACACTTGCGTAGTCACCGCAAAGTCAGTTTAGATAAACGATCGATGTCCATGACATATCGTGCTTTCATTTTAAAAGATTTTATTTAGAATTGTGTACAACTTAAAACTTTCAAGAGAGGTTTATAAAGAAAATGGTATTTTAGTGAAAAGTCTTGTATTTTCGTATTCTATGTTTTGACGTTTATCAATTAGAGTTATATTTGTGTGTGTAGAGGTAGGTCATTAACTCGTGACTTATTTTAAGGTTTAGTGAAGTTTATAGGTTAAATATGATATATTAAACATGAGGGTATTTAAGTGTAAGAATACAGTATTTGAAAACGTTATCATTTCATGTGTGAAAACTCATTCAATTTGATTTCTACAAGTTTAGTGATCAAGATGAACATGTTTAGGAATGAGGGAATTAATTAGAACAAGAAAAATAAACTTTATGGTATTATTGTGAAAAGAATACGATATTACAAGAAAGTTATCATTTCATTTGAGAAACTTTGTCTAAATTAGTTGTTATGTGATTAATAGTCAATATGAATATGTTTAGGTATTATGGATTAGGTGACAAGTGGGATTTTATAGAAAAACCGAATCGGAAATTGGTTTGTTCCGATTTCCGTCGGGTTTCATAAAGTCGTATTTTCTTTCAAAGAAAAGAAAGATAGAAAGAGTGGGACTTACAAGTTTGGACAAGCTAGGGAGGCTAAGGAAGTGATGGGTTGTCGGTGTGTCGAAACGTCGCGAAGGGTTCTAGCACGATCGCCGGAATTCGTCGTCGGTTTCGGCAGCGCTTCGCTTTTCGCTCTTTTTCTAACGTACCGAGTTCTCTTGAGAATTTTAGAGAGTGGACTTAGAATTGTAGGGTGAAATGGTAGAGGGTAGGGGTGTTTATATAGGGCTAGGCTAGGATTAGGGTTTTAATTAAAAAAAATATAAAAATAATTAAGAAAAACATTAAAAATTATTAAATTTTGGAATAAAAGAGGTTTAATGAGAAAATGATAACTGTTCTGGAAAAATGAAGTATACAGGGGGGTTGACCAAGTCAACACGGAAAAATTCCGTGTTGACGACTCGGCCGTCCGGCCGACTCGGCCGAGTCGGGCCGAGTTGGGACACCGTTGGGTGGGTAATTCCATGGGGGGATTTTTGGTATACTTAACTTTTTGGGTTCAGTATAAATTTTTAGAGTTATGGCTGTTTGACCGTTGACCTTCCAAAAAAGTTAAAACAAAAATAATATAAAAAATATGTGTGGTATGGGATTCGAACTCTAGTGGCTTGGTTCAGCAGTGCAAGGTATTACCAATGAGCTACAAGCTCCTTCTTGTAATTATTATAGGAAAATAGATATTTAAAGTGTTATCAGCAACATTAAATACCCCAAGTACACTTCTAATTTTAAAACAATTTTATGTACACTAAAAATGAAATTATTTAAAAACAAAATAATTAATTATATATATCTTGTGCTCAGATTAAAATACTCCTTTATGGATTTTTGAAAAAAATTAATTTAAAAATTTATATAGGAAAAGGTGTATAAGAAAATTAGGGTTGTTACATTCTACCCTCCTTATAAAAATTTCGTCCTCGAAATTTGTAAAAGGAAGGTGTAACGGTGCTAGGAAGTTTGGCGAATAAAAGTGATACGATGGTGAAAAAGGCTTACCGATGTTACCTTGACCTACAGTCTCGGCTTCTACGGCTTCTAATGTGAAGGTCTGTCGCCGTGCTATATTTCGTCTAGCTGGAGGCACATTCTGCCTTTGAGGTCTATTTCTCTGCCCTCTAGGCATGTCCCTCATTGCCTGTTGGAATTGGCGAGTAGGCTGTGCAGGTGGTGGAGCAGGTAGTGCAGGACGAGTTGCAGGAGCGTGGATGGTTGGCCGCTGCGGTTGGTTGGTGTGTGTGTGAGATGAGTTGCTGTTGTAAGGACAGTTACCAATTCCGTGGTTGGATGCGCCACAAATTAGACACAGGCCTTTTGCGCGCCTACAGTCCTTCCACAAATGTCCCTTTCTATGGCAGTAATGGCAAATTTCTTCAGTCCTCCTGGGTTCAAACGATGGCCTGGAAGAGGCTCCACCTGCCATCTGGTTGGCAGGGCGCTTGACTCCTGCAGACTGAGGTCTGCCCCTCTCTTTTATTACTGCCTCATAACTGCGGGCAGCTTCTAGAGCTTCCTCATGAGTCGAAAACTTTCCTGTGGTTAGAGCAGCCTTAATCTCTGTGTCCAACCCTTGTTGAAAGCGACGGGCTCTGATCTCGTCCGTCGGTATCAAGTGTGCCGCGAATCGGCTCAACATGGTGAATTCAGCGTCGTATTCATCTACCGATTTGTCCCACATTGATCCTTGCTGTAGATGAATAAACTGCTGCTCCATTGCAAACCTGGCAGTCACAGGGAAATATTTCGCGTCGAACTTCTCGCGAAATGTCTTCCATTCAATCGGATGCGCAAGACGGCTTTCTTCCGCCTTCCACCAATTGCGAGCATTATCCGTGAGCTGTAGTTTTGCTACACGGACCCAAGCGTTGTCTGGCACTTGAGCTGCTGCCAGATCGTCTTCGATACTTTGTGCCCATTCTTTCGCTTCAAGAGGGCTTCCTTTACCAGAGAATTGCTTTGGGTGCAAAGCTCTGAATTGCTTTACTCCCGGTGCATCGGTCTCAGGACGATTCAGAAGTTGTTGCTGTCCCTCGAGAAGACTGCGGATCGCCTCAAATAGCATCGTTTGCTCAGTGGGTGGTGCAGGAACAGCTGGTGTAAGAGGTAGTGCTGAAGGGGTGTTGTTGACGTTGGTGCTGGTGTTGTTCGGGGAATCCATAACCCTGAAGGAAAAATTTGGGTTAGGACAGATTCAAATACATGAAATAATAAGATTCAAGGAATAGAGATTTGCAAGATTCAAAGAACATGAATTGTAAATAATGTTTTAGTTGATGGTTCTTGTGTTATATTGCTTAGGTTGTTCACGCAAACCAGAACTGCATGACAGGGATTCATACATCTCTGACCTGCATGGGCCACCAACAAAACCTGTCATGCCCCACTTCCCGGTGTACGGCGAAGTGGACGCGACGAGGTCCGCTACGTATATACTTAGAAGTACATACGCTAAGCGTAACTAAGCAATATAAAGTAAATCACAAGAGACGAAAGATATAGAAATAACAGTGTGGGTTTTTCCGTAGTTTAACGACGTTCTAAGTAGTGCAAGTAACGCGATGGACCCTCTAGAAGACAACAAATCTTAACTCGATTATGTGACCGTCTTGAACTGCCCTTTGAACTTTCGGGTTTGGGGCAGTACGGCGTGCCACATGTGAGGCGTTGGCTTGACCCTTCTACGGCTGGACCGTTGGTACTGAGGCACGAACTGAATGTTGTTAGACTTATTTCATGTGTTGGATTGTATCGGGAAAACTTGGGTGTTCGATTGTTCGATCGGAAAGTTTAACATTTTCTGTTTATCTGGAATGTGATACAATAATTGGAATTCACAAATAGTTATGAGATAACGGAATGAATATTATAAACATAGCAGTTTAGTCTCACTTGATCGGTTGCCACGGAATTTTGATGTGATCAAAAGTCTATCGCAATCACGTAGCGTACGCGGATACTCGCCGATAAACTTAATAGACAGCCTCGCTCCATAGCCCCGACCAAGTGACTGTAGGAGAACCCCGTCGCCGAAAGCATCCGTTCGGGTGCTCGCGGCAGCG
This sequence comes from Agapanthus africanus, assembly GCA_030015575.1. NCBI lineage: Eukaryota > Viridiplantae > Streptophyta > Magnoliopsida > Asparagales > Amaryllidaceae > Agapanthus > Agapanthus africanus. Next base: position 820,240,451 of record CM057337.1, read on the forward strand.
GTGTTCCGCCTTGGTGCACTTCGTCGACGGTATCGGGGGTGCGGCCGTCTACTGAAGTTTGCGACGAGCATTCGATCAGGATGTCGGGAATCCTGTTGAATTGCCCGACTTGGTATTGAAAAGTGTTTTCGATTTTGAGACTAAAATGCGGGGTTTATAATTGTTAGGCATGCGATGTCTAAAGAATTCATTTGGTCAGGCATGCGATGTCTGAGGTGATTGTGGATTCCAACTGTTGTAGTTTTACACTTTCTTTTCTGTGACCGTAAGTATAATATGTGATATCGCCGGTTTCGTTGCTATATGTCAACGACAATTGGGATGCGCATATTTACTTACGTTGATGACATGTGATGTTATGTGTTGCTGGATATGTTATATTGGATCGTCGTGTTTGAATAGCCGGGGGTTTTTATGTGAGATGAGTGTTTTTCATTTTCATTCATGTAAAAACTTGTATGTAATATTCTTTTATTGGGGCGCTTCCAGGTTGCGGAAGTTGTCACCGTTTGTATATTATTTACTTTTCCGCACTAGGATAGACCCAAGGAGGAGGGCACAAGTAACCGGGTTCTGGAGTTCAGTGGGAGACCAACTCGAGGAGTCGAGTCCGAGTCTCCTAACTCCAGAATTGGTAGGATTGCTTGCCGCTCTCGTAGGGGTCTAGGGGTGTGGGTTTGGCTATTCATCACGACCGTGGAATCCGTGTTTTATACTGGCTCGTATTGAAAACACGGACGTCCTAGTATATCCAATATTTCATATGTTTCTTCTGCTGCGATATCTGTGATGTGATCGTGTGATGTTCTGTGATAGATACAGTACATAGTATATATGATATATTATATAGACGTTACTTATGTTTTGCACCCGCGCTAGCCCTGCCCCGCTCTGCCGTTAGTTACCTAACCTAACGGTGCACGAGGGGACATCGAGGCGAATGCGGATGGCATAAGTGTGCGTCGTATTTATCTGTGATGATTAGGTACTTAAATGATGGGACTTCATTAATGTGATTAATGAAATAAAAGAAACCTAAGATGTTGTAGAATCGAATTTCAAAATAAAACAGGTAGCTACAGTTCTTGCTTTGCACAGCGGTATATACGATATATCCTGCACCTTATTCGATAAGGAAAGGACCGAGATCCCTTCACCGGGAGTGACTCCTTTAGCAATATCTGGCAGATGCTACACACTCGGTTTGTTTTTTGATTGCTTTTAAGAGTTTTTGCTTTGCACAGTGATATATATGATATATCCCGCACCTCATTCGACGAGGAAAGGACCGACGATCCCTTCACCGGGAGTGACTCCTTTAGCAAAACTAGAAAAGCCTCAAAAACACTCCATTTCAAAATTCATTTGATTCTACAACGATATCAAGTTCATTACGCAATAGGTTTTCAGAAAAACCTGTCGTAGCCCTCCGTCATTTCAGATAAGTACTAGTTAGTATTCGTGCTGCGGTTGTTTGGCATGCGTCAAGGCGTAGTGTACGGTAGCTAACTAGTGCTTATCTGCTAGCATATGATGCGATTGGATTAGGGTATTCGTACGGCGTTGTTTGGCATGCGTCAAGGGTCGTGCGGGTGGGTTTAATTCAATCAAGAAATGTACAGGTTGAACTTGACTAGCAGACTATGGGTTGTTTGGCATGCGTCAAGGTCATAGCGAGCTAGGGGCAAAATATTATCGGGAATTTCAAGTGTTGAAATTTGCAATGAGATTGCATACCTTCTATGTGATAGTTGGATCCCGATACCCGCTGCGAGTAAGAGTTACTCCTGGGAGAGTTTTATACATTACAATTAGCCGATCAAGTAGGTGTCTAGAAAGGTGTCAACGGGGTTACGCCTCTGGGAAAACGAGGTTTACTGTAATTAGGTTCATGCGAAAGCACGGGGGACCTCCCTCAAAGTACCGACACTGGCCTGGCTGAAAGATTGGCGAACTTGTAGTGTGTAATTAATCCCGGCTAGTCTTTCCTTTTAGGGTTTGAAGGTAGATTTGATAAAAAGCAGTGGGAGCCATCCTGATTAGATAAAATAATAACCAATCTATTCTTGCAAGAGCGCACGCTGAGTGTTTTCTTCTCTCTCTCTCCAGGTAGCGACCATATCACGCCTTAATCAAGATAATAATACGGATTATTGACCGAACCCGCTTGTTATACTGAGCTGGGGAACGTTGGTCCCGCTCCAACTTGTAATTGTTATAAGACAGAGCAGGAAATTGGGGAATACCAGATTTCCCGTGCCGCCCAAACGAAGAGAGTGCATGCCGATGCATCATCTTCGGGTGTGTTCATTATACAGAACTGTTTCTCAGTATCCTCCGCATCCTGGTATATGATACCGGATCAGGATCCCAGATATGTAATCTGTTACATAGGGCTACAAAAGGGTAGAAAAACTGAGACCGGGTGATAAGTTTCATGAGACAGAAAACGGGGCAAGAGTTGCAGCCAAGTCTGTTGGTCACTGTTACCCTGTATTACCAATACATTGATTCTGAACGAATGTTATTAGATACCGAACCTGATATACAAAATCATATCAGTCTCTTTGTTAGTAATGAAATGATAAAATTTTGTATTGTTGGATAATGTTTTGAACATTTCCTATATCAAAAGTTGATCGGTTCAGGCACGTTATCTAAAAGCATTGACGTTCTAAATCAAACCACAGTTCTAAGTATACGGATCACACACAAGAGGAAGAGTTCACAATTGAACGATTCCTTCTTGAGGTATTGTAGACTAGGTCAGATCAATGTGACCCGACTAGCGAGAGTTACATAAAGATGCATATTTAAATTAGTTTGAATTTACATCTTGTGAAACTCGCCAGTCATGTCACAAAGATATGATGACCATAGCTCCGTTTACTGGAAACAGAGAAAGAGTTAGTAAACTCTTGGGATGATACATGTTGATGTATGTAGGTCCCCTGTCTACACATGCCAAGACTGGTTCTTTATACTTCATTACGTTCTCTGATGATCTCTTTAGATTCAGACATATGTTCTTGTTGAAACAAAAGTCCGAACCTTTTGAGATATTCACGGAATATAAGTTAGAAGTAGAGAACCAATATACGGGTATAAGTATTATGTCCTTTGATGTGATCAAGGAGGAGAATACTTGAGCACGGAAATCCTGGACTATTCTAAAGGAGAATGAGATTCTCTCTCGGCATTACTCCTCCGAATACACCATAGCACGATGGTATATCGGGGCGGAGCAATCACACCCTATATGATATGGTGTGCTCTATGATGAGTATTACTGAGTTACCTATTTCCTTTTAGGGGTTATGCACTTGAGAAGCTGCATACCTATTGAATAGGTTCGAATCAAATCAGTTGCCTACCACTCCATATGAGATATGGAAAGGGAAGAGCCCATGTCTTAAGCTAGTTAAGATTTGGGGTTGTCCGGCCTATGTCTAAAAGCAAAATCCGGACAAGCTCGAGGCAAGGTCTGTTATGTAGAACTGGAAGTGTTCCAGTTATACAAACTACAACAGATGATTTGGTACAACCAGAGGATTCAGTAGAAACCAACGAACCTCAGCCTCTCCGCCGATCTAGTAGGGTTCCTCACCCACCTGAGAGATACTTCGGTTTCTCTATGACAGTGGGAGCAAGGATTGCATCATGAGATGATGACCCAACTAGTTTCGAGCTGGCCATCAAGAGTGAGACTCTGTAAGAATGGCTGGATGTTTATCGATCTGAGATGGAATCCTTATACACCAACAAAGTATGGACTTTGGTTGCTATATCTGAAGGGTTAAATCCGCATCAGGAGCAGGTATATCTTGAGAAGATTACTTGGTGTACATGGAAAAGTTGAGACTTTCAAAGCTAGACTTGTTAAAAGTTTGCATCATTGACCAGGTGTGGATAATGATGAAACCTTTTCAAGTAGCTATGCTTAAGTCCATCCAGATCCTACTTGTCACGGCTACATTCCATGACTGCGATATCTGGTGGTTGGGTGTCTTGACTGCTTTTCTAAATGATGATTTAGAAGAGAGCGTCTATAAGTACACAGCCAGAGGGCTTCGTAGACAGTGGGAGCAGCGGAAACGTGTGCAAGATGCTTTATAGGATTAAAGCAGGCATCGCGGAGTTGGAACATCTGTTTTGATGGCTTAGTCAAAGAGTTTGACATCATCAAAATGGTAGATGAACCTTGTATAAACAAAAAGGTAGTAGGGAGTATGGTGGTGATCCTCGTAGAGTACGTGGATGACATACTCTTGATAGGGAAAGAGTTTCCTATGCTACGCTCGGTCAATCTCCGTTTATCACAATGATTCTCCATATAGGATCATAATGATACCTACTAACTCCTGGATTTTGGATCTATGAGATAGATCTAAATGGATGTTAGGATTCTCACTTGTCGAAGTGAGATGGTATCACATGATCCTGGGGAGAATCACTGGAAGGGTTCCAGGGTGATAAGGACGACTGAATGTCAGTCACAGGCATTGTCTTTACCCTCAGTGGAGGGAAGGTATGTTGGAAGAGTTCCAAGCTAGATACCGTGACATACTAGACGATAAAGGCAGCATACATCGCTACTTAAGATGCTACCAAAGAGGCTGTTTGGGTGTATATTAGTTCATGAGATGAACTATGTTCCTCCCATTGTGTGACAATGGAGTTGTGGCTTATGCCAAGGAACGCATGTCCCATCAGTGATCCAGACATATTCTAAGGCAGTATCACCTAATCATGGAGATGGTTGATCTCCAGGGTGATCGAGGTTAGGAGAGTAGACTCAGAGGACAACACGGCGGATCCACTCACGAAGGCCTATTCCCAGAGAGAGACTTTTATGGGATGGTTGAGTATGAGATACTACAACCACTGCTACAGACGGTCCTAGTGCAAGTGGGAGATTGTTAGTTATATATATGCCCTAGAGGCCATTACTGTACATAGGATGTATATTGTAGTGGATGCTGGGACATATATAGGGAGGACTTTCTTGCTCGACATGATAGTATGCTATCTGGTTGAACTTTACCTTAACGTGTATATTGGGTGTCTCTCTGTTACATGTTGGTAAAGCTCTTAGGATGTGTACTTGACTACCTGGACTGTGATGCGGATCATACTAGTGGGGACATGGTAGTCCATAAGTACATCCTTCAAAGTCCCTAGTCGTGAGTGTATCGAGATGGGGCATCGATATACCAGAGTAGACTAGCGTATACCTTCTCGACCCATACAGATGGGCGATGGATGATCCCATATCCATTGGTGTTTAACATCAGAGATGATATACGGGTGCTCAGTGGAGACTGGGTACACTGGACGGACTCGCCGAGAACTCCCAGATGGTATTATACCTCACGTCAGATGGCAGTACTCTGGTGACACTAGTACAGAGTAGTCTGTTGACCCGAGATCGTCATAGAGTCTTGTGTGGTTCCCACTGTGCTTTGATTTCCATCTTACCACGTCCAAGAGGGCATGCAAAACGGTGGTTTTTGGGTACAGTCCCGAGTCACATGGAGGCAATGAGCGATAGGAGGGGATTCGTCTCTCCCGGTATAGGGGGTTGATGTTGCGCTGTGTTCGATTGGCTATAACAGGAAATCCCTGGCCAGGGTTGCTGAGATTTACTGGTAAGTGTTACCAGTAGTTTCTCGAATTGTTATAGACCTCATATCGACACGACTTATCGAGCTATTGGGGTCTGACGTTTACCACCCCTAGGCGAGATATGCGACATATCAGACGATCAGACCGGACTGTACGGTAGTGTTACTGGTTGGATTCACTGGAGTGTGAGCGGGCTTGCTCGTCGATCTTCTGATTGCTCAATACCCGGGTGGCCGTTACGTTTAGCAGACCGCTTGCGGCTTGTGGGTGCTTGATATGATCATCACCTGCTGCCGGCGTATTGACGAGTCTTTAGAGTCCTACACAGAGGTTTCCTGGCTCAAGCGAAACGAAATAGGAGCGCATATGAGATATGTGCGGGACCGAGAATAATGCGTGTATGTGATACCGTATTCCATTCTCGCGATGAATGTATCGAATGGTTGTATGCGATATAACCTAGTTATCGAATCAAGGATTGATTCGGTAAGCCGATACATAGGATACTGGTCGGTTATATGTGATATGACCGGATCGTTAAATCAAGTGTTGATTTAATGATTTAATGTATAATTATATATATTTGATATATTACTTTGCATTAACTAGTATTGGTTCACTTTAAATGGATTTTCTCACTCGGATGTACACATTGTATATGTGATATACTTTTGTGCACTTGATTGTATCATGTTTGATGATACATGTTTGCTGGGGTTTTTGTGTAAAGAATTAAACCATGGTTAAACATATAATTAGGGTTTTATTTTTCCATTACTTATTTATTCATTTATTTGTTTATACATTTTGGAAAATAAATGGAAAAGAGAAAAGAATGGTGGCTTTTTTTGTTGTTTAGTGGAAGCTTCATGAAACCTTGACCTAGTCCACCATTCTTATCTCATCCTTAACCCTAACCATTCCTTTAACCTTGGTCAATTCTCTACACATAACCATAGTTAGAATTATGATAAGTTTTGTTTTTCTATTCTAAATCAATCAACTTATCATAATACATATCATCTTCTTCATCTTCTTCTTCTTCTTCACTTCATGAAGAAAGCTTGCTACTCCAATGGCAAGTGATGAAAACTAGTGAGAAATCCAAAACTAAAGTCTACCCACTTCCTATTTCTTCATCCTCTACCTCTTGCCAAGTAGTAGAGTGTGTTTCCTTCACAAGTTTTCATGGCTTGGTGAAGGTGGAGCTTGATCTAGCGATGCCTCGACGTAGATCATCTTCGGCATGGACATCGACGACCTAGCTCGCCATTTCTCCGACGAAGCCGACGCTAGAGCCCGGATTTTGATTTGGACAGCGGAGAGGACTTCATTGCGGAGCTATGGAGGTGGAGCACCGGATCTACAAAGGTTGTATTTCCGTTATCTTTTTGTTAAGTTGTTAACTAGTTTATTGTTTTGCCTAAATATCTAGCCAACGATCCGTAGTCGGGTCTCTCGGCACCTAGATTTTTTGAAATTGGCATGGTTGATGCCTTGTGAGACCTCATTAGGGTGCCTAGGAACCTTTCAAGTGGGAGGCTCTCCACTACAAGTAGTTGCCCTAATTAAGTAACCACTTGCCTTAGACACACTTGTGTAGACACCGCAAAGTCAGTTTAGATAAACGATCGATGTCCATGACATATCGTGCTTTCATTTTAAAAGATTTTATTTAGAATTGTGTACAACTTAAAGCTTTCAAGAGAGGTTTATAAAGAAAATGGTATTTTAGTGAAAAGTCTTGTATTTTCGTATTCTATATTTTGACGTTTATCAATTAGAGTTATATTTGTGTGTGTGTAGAGGTAGGTCATTACCTCGTGACTTATTTTAAGGTTTAGTGAAGTTTATAGGTTAAATATGATATATTAAATATGAGGGTATTTAAGTGTAAGAATACGGTATTTGAAAACGTTATCATTTCATGTGTGAAAACTCATTCAATTTGATTTCTACAAGTTTAGTGATCAAGATGAACATGTATAGGAATGAGGGAATTAATTAGAACAAGAAAAATAAATTTTATGGTATTATTGTGAAAAGAATACAATATTACAAGAAAGTTATCATTTCATGTGAGAAACTTTGTCTAAATTAGTTGTTATGTGATTAATAGTCAACATGAATATGTTTAGGTATTATGGATTAGGTGACAAGTGGGATTTTGTAGAAAAACCGAATCGGAAATCGGTTTGTTCCGATTTACGTCGGGTTTCATAAAGTCGTATTTTCTTTCAAAGAAAAGAAAGATAGAAAGAGTGGGACTTACAAGTTTGGACAAGCTAGGGAGGCTAAGGAAGTGGTGGGTTGTCGGTGTGTCGAAACATCGCGAAGGGTTCTAGCACCATCGCCGGAATTCGTCGTCGGTTTCGGCAGCGCTTCGCTTTTCGCTCTTTTTCTAACGTACCGAGTTCTCTTGAGAATTTAGAGAGTGGACTTAGAATTGTACGGTGAAATGGTAGAGGGTAGGGGTGTTTATATAGGGCTAGGCTAGGGTTAGGGTTTTAATTTAAAAAAATATAAAAATAATTAAGAAAAAAATTAAAAATCATTAAATTTTGGAATAAAAGAAGTTTAATGAGAAAATGATAACTGTTCTGGAAAAATGAAGTATACAGGGGGGTTGACCAAGTCAACACGGAAAAATTCCGTGTTGACGACTCGGCCGTCCGGCGGCGCCGGCCGATTCGGCCGATCCGCCGGCCGACTCGGGACACCGTTGGGTGGGTAATTCTATGGGGGGATTTTTGGTATACTTAACTTTTTGGGTTCAGTATAAATTTTGGGAGTTATGGCTGTTTGACCATTGACCTTCCAAAAAAGTTAAAACAAAAATAATATAAAAAAAATGTGGGGCATGGGATTCGAACTCTGGTGGCTTGGTTCAGCAGTGCAAGGTATTACCAATGAGCTACAAGCTCCTTCTTGTAATTATTGTAGGAAAATAGATACTTAAAGTGTTATCAGCAACATTAAATACCCCAAGTACACTTTAATTTTAAAACAATTTTATGTACACTAAAAATGAAATTATTTAAAAACAAAATAATTAATTATATATATCTTGTGCTCAGATTAAAATACTCCTTTATGGATTTTTGAAAAAAATTAATTTAAAAATTTGTATAGGAAAAAATGTATAAGAAAATTAGGGTTGTTACAGATCAGGTGGAAGAACCCGCTGGAACCCCAGATCATTGAAGGGATGCTGAAGCCACGCCCAACTCCAAAGATCGGTGGTGATGGCCCAAGTACTCACACCCAGCCGTCGAAATCTTTAAAGAAGAAGAAGAAGAGATCCAAAAGGCCCGTGAAGCCTGGCGACAAGCGCACAGACTTGTAGAAACAGATTGACGCGCTGGAGGAGTACAATCAAAAGGCGCGGACTCCCATCACACTCCAAGAGTTCCTCAACCACGTCTTTCAGGAGGAAGATAATGGAGAGAGCTCGTCGGATGAATCCGAGGGATACGTGGCGAGTTGTCATGTGATCTCCCACTAATTTACAGACGATGAAAAAACTCCTGGCACTGAGAAACTGGGGGCAGAGCTTGAACCGAAGCTTGTGTGGCCGTTAGACGAAATGATCGACGCTTTTCTGGATACCATTCGTCTGAAATGTAAAGCCGATCGGGAGCGTGAGATGGCCGCATCAGAAGGAGCCAAATGCAGGCGACTAAACGAAAGAGTCGAAGCACTCCCGCCAGATCAAAAGACATCCGATGCGGATAAAAACATATTCAAGACGGGGAAAAGGTTTGCTAAAACCATATCAATAGGAATGAAGCTACCGCCCTCGGAAGAGAACACTCGTAATGGAACGGAGATGCATCCTAATTACTGCTCATATCATCGGAAGATTTCACAGCCCACTGAGGAGTGCGACGCTTTTAAGATATGGTGGCAGGGATATGTCGTTCACCGGCAACATTTTAAGCGGATGAGACGCAGAACTCGTCGGGAGCAGAGAAGTACGACCGAGGGGCACAAAAGAACTATCGGTAACTGTTACACGGTCAACGCCGGAGGATCACAAGTTTTCACCTTTGGGAGCGACTCTGATGAAGAAATGGCTCTGGGCCCTCTCTTTAAAGAATCCGTCTTGGAGAAAGAGGAAGAGCCAGAGGCCTGCGAAAATATTCAGCTGCGCAATCGCACGCTCCCGGAAAAGAACCTCGGACCCGCAACTAGAAAAGATAAGGGAAAGGAAAAGGTCTCTGAGGATATCGCCTTAGACGACCAAGTCATGAAAGAGCTGATTGCTAAGGACCCGCCCAAGAAGAGTAAGGTGGACTACAACATCCTAGCGCACCTGTGGAAGCTACCCTCTCAGCTCAGCATTCTCGACGCCCTCTTATTATCAAAAGAAGCGAGAGATTCATTAATCAAGGCGCTGCAAGAGTCCGAGCAATTCCAACCCTTCCTCGCCGAAGAAAGGATGAAGGATGAACTGGAAGAAGTGCACACAGCCGATATCACGTTCGGTGATGAAGACCTTCTCCTTGGGACGTGTGACCACAACCGTCCCCTATATGTCTCCGGATACTGCTATGATATCAAGATAGGCAAACTCCTGGTTGATAATGGATCCTCAGTCAATCTCCTTAATGTACGGGTGTTGAAGGAAATCTGTATGAGCGTTTAGCACCTCGCTCGTGATAAGATTACCATCTCCGGTTTCGATTCTCAGTCATCACGGACCTTCAGATCGGTGATACTAACATTACACTTCGGACTACTCATCACGGATATTAAGTTCCACGTCATTGACGCCAAGACCTGCTACAACGCCTTGCTCGGTCGTCCTTGGTTACACGAGTACAACATCATCCCTTCTACGCAACATCAGTGTATGAAGTATTTCAAGGATGGTCTTGAGTACACCGTAACAGGAGAGCTGAACCCATTCTCCGTGAACGAAGTCCGCAAATACGAAGATGCAAAATACATTTTGCCAGATTTCGAGGACACAGAGAGGTGTCGCAAACCGGAGAACAAAGCCGCCGCCACCATTCCTGTTTTCGGGAGTGATACCGAAGAAGAAGAAGAGATAGTTTACGCTGGGCCGTCTCGACGCAACAACCCGGGACCGTCCGCCCCCATACTGATCTTCGGAAGCGACTCGGAAGACGAGATTAATGTTGTGTTCTCCAGTCGGCCGTCAACACAAGCATTCCCTGGTGATGATCAGAGTTTGCGAATTACCATGATTCCGCGTGAGCACTACAAAGATCTTGACGCACTTGAAGCTTCCAATGTGCAAGACCTACGGATGTTTTACGTCCCTCTCAGGCGAAAAGGTGAAAAGGCGATCCTATTCTACCGATCCACGGAAACAAGAGTGGAGAAAGAAATCTGGCATGGCACGGATTCTACACTCAACATGCTCCAACCCATCCGTTTGCCCAGATATTACACGAATGGACTAAAAAGGCTATTGAAACGCCAAGGGGTGCCCTTAAAACAGACTATTCGACAAGTTCGGTTCTACAAAAGGATTTGGGATGTCCTTGGGACTCAGCGTAAATTGCCCAACGGGAGAATGGAAACGCTTGGGCTTGGATATGTGAGATCTGGGAAACGGGAACGAGTCCACGGTAGCTACGCCATATATAACTTCGATGAAGAAGAGGATGCCCTGTCAGAAAACGCCGACCCCTTATTAAAACTAGATCTCGCAATCAAAGTGCTGAGTCCGTCATTTGAAGAGAGAATGGAAAAGCTTATCAGGAAAGCGGGTCAGAAAGCTCAGGGCGACCATAATCGCGAAATGGCCATCTACGAAAAAGTCAGGACGCAACGTCTTCTTCAACAGGCCGCAAAAGACGAAAATGCTCCTCCCTGTCAACCTGCTGTGCAAAAGGCCCGACGCAGAGGCAGAAATAAGTCAAAGAGCAGAAAAGGGATTCGACAACGACAAAGCGGGACCAAAAAGTCACGTGATCGGGAATCAAGCGGTCCGGATTTGTCCCTCATGAAGAAGATGAGTCGAGCGTATTCTTTCCCTCAAGACAGGACGAAGAAGATACTTGATCTCGCTTTAAAATATCGAATGATTACACTTCCGGAGTCTAAGCATCTTGAGCAAGCTAACGAGGTCTCTCATTTAGGTTATTGCTTTTATCACCGAGCCATAGGACACCCTATCAAAGACTGCTTCATCTTCAAGAACTGGGTCGAAGACCGGTACCAGCAAGTCAGGTTCGCTCTATCCAGCAGCTGGAGGATAAGTCCGCCACAGAAGCACGAACCAAAAGCCGCGCATGCAGCGAGGATAGACCCAGACCTACATCAGTCCTGGAAGCGAGCTCGTACTTTTCATATGATAACGCTATCGAAAGGGGAGCCTGAGAATGTGGATGACCTCCCTTGGTGCTTTGAAAACAACAACGACGAGGTGATCTCAGAGTTTCCACCGGCGCCAAAAGAGCTGGAAGATGGGATACATACTACTGCAGATAACCTCAAGAAGATTAAGTTGGGGACGGCAAACGACCCGCGACCGACATTTATCAGCGAATTACTATCTGAAGAAAGGGTGGTTGCGTTAAAGGACGTGCTTATGCAGCATAGAGGTTGCTTCGCATGGAACTATTCCGAAATGCCAGGACTAGATCCAGAGATTGCTGTCCACAAATTGGCAATATCCCCGGACGTCAAGCCAGTCAAACAGGCGCCGAGAAGAATGCGGCTCGAGCTTGAGATGAGCATAAACGCCGAAATCAAGAAGCTGATCGACTCTGGATTTATCCAGGAGGTTCAGTACCCTGATTGGATCGCCAACATCGTCCCGGTAATGAAGAAAAATGGGACAGTGCGCATATGCGTGGACTTTCGGGATCTCAATAAAGCTTGCCCGAAGGACGATTTCCCAGTACCGGTCACCGAGCTGATGATAGATAACACATCCACTCACGAGGTTTTCTCCTTCATGGACGGCTCATCAGGATACAACCAGATAAAGATGCACCCCGAAGACCAGAAGCACACCGCTTTCCGGACTCCTCTGGGTGTATTCTGCTACAAAGTTATGCCCTTCGGTCTAAAGAACGCCGGTGCCACCTATCAGAGGGCCATGACGAAGATCTTCGATGACCTCATACATAAAATCGTTGAGTGCTATATCGACGACCTCGTGGTTAAGAGCAAGTCATACGAAGAGTATTTAGAGCATCTAAAGACCGTATTTCAACATCTTCGGCAATACAACTTGAAGATGAACCCTCTCAAATGCGCGTTCGGGGTATCCTCAGGCAAATTCCTAGGGTTCATTGTCCGGCACCGAGGCATTGAGATAGATCCGTCGAAGATCAAGGCGATCATGGAAACCGCCAAGGACTCTCAAACAATTGCGGTCTCTCCAAGGGAAGCTCGCGTACATCCGGCGGTTTATAGCCAACCTCTCAGGCAAGTGCCGCCCTTACAGTCACCTGATGAAGAAGGGAACCCCGTTCATCTGGGATCAAAAATGCCAAGGCGCATTGGACGAGATCAAGCAATTCCTGCAGAACCCGCCGGTGTTGGCTGCTCCGGTCAAGGGAAAGCTTCTTATTCTTTATACCACAGCCCTCGAAGATTCCTTAGGCGCATTATGGGCACAAGAGAACGACCAAGGGAAGGAGAGAGCGCTCTACTATTTAAGTCGAGTTCTTCTGGGGGCAGAAAGCAACTATTCCCCATTGAAAAACACTGCCTGGCGTTGATCTTCGCAATAACGAAGCTCCGGCACTATGCGTTGGCGCATGAAGTCCGTCTTATATCAAAGGTGGACCTCCTCAAATATCTGATGTCAAAGGCCATATTGACAGGGAGACTCGCTAAATGGGCCCTGCTCTTGATGGAGTTTTTAATAACCTATCAGCCTCTTAAGGCAGTGAAAGGCCAAGCCATCGCCGACTTTCTCGCTGAGCATCCAATACCTGCCGACTCTCCTTTGAATTGCGAGCTGCCAGACGAACATGCGTTTGACATGATCAATGGAAGTGGTACCCAGTGGGAACTCTATTTTGACGGAGCGTCTTCCATGAAGAAGCGCAAACAAAGCACCCCTATAATCAAATCGGGGGTAGGCCTCATATTCGTAACTCCACAAGGAGGGATAATGCGCTTTGCTTTCTCCTTAACAGAGCCGAGGACTAACAATGAAGCCGAATACGAAGCTTTGATAGCAGGCCTTGAGATCGCCATCGACATGGGGATTGAGAACCTCCTCATATACGGAGACTCCCAACTGGTCGTTAGCCAAGTAAACGGCGACTACCAGACGTGCAAGCCAGAGCTGGTGAAGTATGGCGAGAGAGTACAGCGATTGCTGACTCAAATTCCCTACTACATGCTGGAAAGCATACCGCGTGCGGAAAATAGCAAAGCGGACGCGTTAGCCAAGCTCGCTAAAGAACTGGCTGATGAAAACCTCGACGACGTCAGAATCGTAGTACAAAACCGTCGGGTCCTCACACCGGCAGAAATATCTCCGGAATCATCTGAGGAAAAGGAAGCAACCGAGCAAATGGCTATGCAAATAAAGGACCCAGAGAAGGCTGAAGATTGGAGAGAAGTCTTCATAGACTACTTCAAATCCCGTCGAACGCCTGAAGATGCGTCCTCAAGACATCAGCTTGTGAAATGAGCTCTGTCCTTCGCCTTCGTCAATAATACTCTGTACAAAAGGTCATTTGATTCTCTGTGGTTGAGATGCCTGGGACCCGATGAAGCGAAAAGAGTCGTTCAGAAAGTTCACGACGGACTCTGCGGTTCTCACCAAGCGGGCCCGAAGATGAAGTTGAAGATTAAACGAATGGGCTACTATTGGCCCACGATGATTCAGGACTTCCTCGAATATGCGAAGCAATGTCACTCATGCCAGATCCATGAAGACTTTATCCATCAGCACCCAAATCCTCTACATCCAACGGTGGCTAGCTGGCCATTCGAAATGTGGGGAACTAACATAGTCGGTCCTATCGAAGCAGCATCGTCCAGGGGACATCGTTTCATCCTGGCGACGACTGATTACTTCTCCAAATGGGCAGAAACAGTACTGTTGAGAGAAGTGAAGACGGAGAATATCCTTCATTTCTTCAAGACGCACGTCATTTATCGGTTTGGAACGCCAAAACGGATCATATCCGATAATGGGCCAGCCTATAGAAGCCACAAGATCAGCCGTTTCGCGCAACAACACAACATAGACTGGAGATATTCCTCAGTGTATAATCCCCGAGCTAACGGTCTAGCCGAGCCTTTCAACAAAACCTTGACAAAGATCGTGAAGAAGACGGTGTCCCGAAATGAGAAGGACTGGCACGAGAGACTACAAGAAGCTCTCTGGGCATACTGAACTACATTCAAAACGGCCACAAACACGACGCCGTACGCATTGGTATTCGGTACAGAAGTAGTACTCCCCCTTGAGATAGAGTTACCCTCTCTACGAGTGGCAGTCCACTACGAGCTGACGGACGAAGAAAATGCTCACCTTCGGCTTGAGGAGCTTGATGCCCTTGATGAAACCCGGCTCATAGCGCAACAAAATCTGGAGGCTTACAAAGCAAAGATGACGCGCTCATACGAAAGATTGACTAGGCCAAGGACATTCCGCCAAGGCGAACTCGTGCTAGTAGTCAAAAGACCCATGTTCCCCAATCGCGCCAAGCGGGGAAAATTCGAGCCGAACTATGAAGACCCATACATCATAGACAAGGTCTACCAGGGTGGAGCGTATCTACTCATGGATATGCACGGTGAAAGACCTTTCAGGCCAATAAACGGTCGCTTCCTGAAGAAATACTACGCTTAACGGGTCAAGGCCTAGGTCAATGATAGATGACGACGACTATGTCCGCTCGCTTTCTTCCTAAGCCCGAACTTTATAAGTAGAAACCGACCTTCTTCAACAACGGACCGAAACGTCCTTAAACTAACAACGGACCGAAACGTCCTTAAACTAACGACGGACCGAAACGTCCTTAAACTAACAATGGATCAGTATGTCCTAAAACTAGCTGTTGACTGAGATGTCGATAAATTACGGTGGATTGCAGCATCTCAAAGCCGATAAAAAAAATAAAAAAAATATAAAATATAAAATCGGTATGTCCATAAGCGAAATGGGCACGGATGAAAACCCGAATGGGTTCCGTGAGTAAAAACAGCAGGGCTACCGGCGAGTGTTTGTGAAAACCCGAAAGGGCGAAACCTCGTTAAAGGACACTTGCAGGGTCCTCACGACCTTGTAAGGAGAAACCACTTGCGTGAGATCCTTACGACTCACAAGGGAGCAACACACTTAGGAGTCCTCACGATTCCTAAGGAGAAATTACACTTGCGAGATCCTCACGACTTGTAAGGAGAACTCTCTTATGGGACCCTCACGGCTCATAGGATTTGAGAGTCTTAAGTTACAAAAACCTGAACCTATTCTTAAGCAACCCCCCCACAACCTTCGATATTGCCCCACAAGCGGCTCATACTGACCCTTGTATACAATCCACGGGCGCGAATAAATATTTTCCTAACCGAGTCCCATCCGTGACTAGGGATATGTTCATATGGTGAACAACCCTTGTAAGTCCTCTCGACTTATAAGGAGAAAACCCTTTTGTAAGATCCTTATGACTTACAAGAGAACATGCACTTAGGAATCCTCACGATTCCCAAGGAGAAAACACACCTACAAGATCCTCACGATTTGTAGGGAGAAATACATTTGTGAGACCCTTATGGCTCATGAAGTCAAAAGTCTTAGTCGACATGACCCTTAACCCTGTTTACTAAACCACCTTTGTTCAACATCGACAGAGGAAAATGATGATTCGCTCATAGCAATATCCCGGTTGTAGTGGTGCTGATGCTAAAATCGGTGTCTAAATCCAAGCTTGCAGCGAAAATCCAACAAGCCACTCATGCATACGAAATAGCCGAAATGACGAAGTAACTTGCAATAAAAAAAAATAGCAAGTAAAAATGAATGCATGAAAAATAGCCGAAATGATTGGGCAACTCGCAATAAAAAGCAGCGAGTAAAAATAAAAAAATAGCCGAAATGTTTGGGCACCGTGAAAAATAGCCGAAATGATGGGGCAATCGCGACTTTCGCGATATAAAAGCGGAAATGATAGAGCATCGCGGAAAAAGAAATAAAATAAAAATGAAATCTATGCCCTACAGGTGATGTTACATCAATCCCTGTATACAATCCAGGGGCGCAAATATAGAAGGGATCATACTCCTCCCCCCAAGTTTCATCACAGGAGGAAGCCAAATCTCGACCAGCCACGAATAGCCTAGAGATCACCTCAGCACTCGTCTCGACACAACGGACGCAACATCGAGCAAAGCATAACAGCGGCAACTCCCAGTTCCATGATTCGGCGGTGTACAGATCACCGAAAGTCAAATCCCAACTCCGTGAAATGCGGATATATTCAACAAAATTCCTGGTCACGTGGAACGCGGATAACGTCACTCTTTGACCCCATGGAAAACGTCCAGAGCGGAGCCTGGTCCTCGGAGAACACGGCAGTGAACCCGTGGGAAGCATCCAGAGCAAAATTCCTGGTCACGTAGAATGCGGATAACGTCACTCTTTGACCCCGTGGAAAATGTCCAGAGCGGAGCCTGGTACTCGCCGAACACGGCAGTGAACCCGTGGGAAGCATCCAGAGCAAAATTCCTGGTCATGTGGAACGCGGATAACGTCACTCTTTGACCCTGCGGAAAACGTCCAGAGCGGAGCCTAGTCCTCACCGAACACGGCAGTGAACCCGTGTGAAGCATCTAGAGCAAAATTCCTGGTCACGTGGAACGCGGATAACGTTACTCTTTGACCCCGCGGAAAACGTCCAGAGCAGAGCCTGATCCTCGCAGAATACGGCAGTGAACCCGTGAGAAGCATTCAGAGCAAAATTCCTGGTCATGTGGAACGCGGATAACGTCACTCTTTGACCCTGTGGAAAACGCTCAGAGCGGAGCCTGGCCCTCGCAGAACACGGTAGTGAACCCGTGGGAAGTATCCAGAGCAAAATTCCTGGTCACGTGGAACGCGGATAACGTCACTCTTTGACCCCGTGGAAAATGCTCAGAGCGGAGCCTGGTCCTCGCAGAACACAACAGTGAACCCGTGGGAAGCATCCAGATCAAAGTTCCTGGTCACGTGGAACGCGGATAACGTCACTCTTTGACCCCATGGAAAACGTCCAGAGCGGATCCTGGTCCTCGCAGAGCACGACAGTGAACCCGTGTGAAGCATCCAGAGCGGAGCCTAGTCCTCGCCGAACACGGCAGTGAACCCGTGTGAAGCATCTTGTGCAAAATTCCTGGTCACGTAGAACGCGGATAACGTCACTCTTTGACCCCGCGAAAAACACCCAGAGCGGAGCCTGGTCCTCGCAGAGCACGGCAGTAAACCCGTGTGAAGCATCCAGAGCAAACATCAGACTGTGGAGTCCTTAAAATCCACGGACTATGATGTCCTTAACCTCGACCGTAATGTTTTAAAACTAACGATCAACCATGATGATTCTAGACTGATTTTACCTTGGTTCAAAGGTACATCTCTTCACTCCTTTGATATTTGTCGTTGTAATTCCTCAACGTTTTCAAAGAGGTGACGGGTCCCGGTAACTACACATCGGACTGTGGAGTCCTTAAATCCATGGACTATGATATCCTTAACCTTGACCGTGATGTCTTAAAACTAACATCAGACTGTGGAGTCCTTAAATCCATAGACTATGATGTCCTTAACCTTGATCGTGATGTCTTAAAACTAACATTGGACTGTGGAGTCCTTAAACCCACCGACTATGATGTCCTTAACCTTGACCGTGATGTCTTAAAACTAACATTGGACTATGGAGTCCTTAAATCCACGGACTATGATGTCCTTAACCTTGACCGTGATGTCTTAAAACTAACCTTGGACTGTGGAGTCCTTAAACCCACGGACTATGAGGTCCTTAACCTTGACCGCGATATCTTTAAACTACGGTACCCTGGAAAATATCCCAAAGCAACCCTTGACCCCGTGAAGTACGGATAAGGGCGACCGCATCCAGCACTTGCGGGTCCTCACGACCTGTAGGGAAGAAAACTCTCTTGTGAGATCCTTACGACTCCCAAGGGAAAACCCGCTAAGGAATCCTCACGATTCCTGGGGAGAACTTACACCTACGGGATCCTCTCGACCTGTAGGGAGAAAAAATCTTTATGAGACTCTCACGGCTCATAAAGCTCAAAAGTTTTGGGAGGCAGATCTTAACCCTGAATCCTAAGCCATCGCTATCCTGCAAGGAGACCAAGATAAATTGTCCGCAGAACACATTCAATAAAAAGAGACACACCATTGAGAAGAAAAACATGTCTTTTATTCATAAACCAAAATGGATACAAAGTACAATTCATGAAAAGGCAAAAAGAATATACTCTCATCCAGGAGTATGTACAAAAAAAAAAGAAAGGAAAAGATACAAGTCTTCAAGCCGGCGAGCGATGTAACAATTTTACTAGCTCGTCCTTCTTCTGCTGAGTCACGGCTTCATGATTCAGGATTGCTAGAAGACGGGCCTCCGCCTGAGCCTGCTGGGCCTGATACGAGGCAAGCCGGCCTTCGAGCTCTTTCTCGGTAGCCTTGTGAGCCTCAACCCTCTCGCGAGTGAACACGATAGCCTTATCAAGGGCCACCACCTCTTTGATAGACTCTTGAAGTACTCGCTAGAGTTCATACGCTTTATTGTCTTTGGCTGTAAGGCTGCTTTGAAGCTCGCTCAATGCCTTAGAGGCCAGCTCCCTTTCCGAGAATTTGCGGCCGAGCTTCTTCTCGCACGATACCATGTTTGCCGCGCACCGCGCTATCAGCCCCCGCAAGTCCGCCTTTGCAGCCACGACCTCCGAGGAAAGGCGGGAACACTCAAGTGCGTGCAAGCAAGCCTCCACCTGTCGACAGAACTCCACCCAGACTTGCACCACTTCCTCGCTATGGTAGGTGGCAAGAAAAGGAAGAGAACCGTTAGCCTCGGCAGCAAATGCTTCAGCTGTAGTTGCGCTGCCAGCACGGAGCTCCTCGATCAAAGATGATAAGGAGACAAGGCTTAATTGGGCCAAGCATTCTGAAGCTCGCAAAGCATATAGGCCGGGCGGCATATCGATACGCGATTCCAGCGCTATGGGGGCTGGCAGGGCTGTTCAGATTTGAAAAATGTCAGTAAAACTCTTAAGCAAAAGAACAAGTGGGACTATATTGAAATGTCACTTACCTACGGTCATGCAAGTAGGAGCTGAAGGTTCCCCTGGCCCTTCAACGACCACGACCTCGTCATCGGCCTCCAAAACTGTAAGAGACATCAATGTCATTTCGCAAAATAGCAACAATGCTATAATAAAAAAATGGCGAACGACGCTAACCTTGCCTAGATGAAAGGACGATGCGTTGAGGGGATATCGCCTGCAGAGCCGCCATCTCCAGCAGACACTGAAACGATTGCCGGGGAGACAGATCAGCAATAGAGGCCGCCAGCCCATGCAATTCTGAGAAAACAAAAGAGTTCAGATAACAGAAAGATTGCTAATTTAAAATGTAGAAGGTTACCTTCAACACTCCTCCCATTCTGAGCCGGGGGGATGGCAGCTTCAACGGCCTCCGCCACAATCTCCGGTTCCAACAAAGGGAGGGTAGTCTCGACTACCTCCCTCCCAGCCTCTGGGCCGCCCTCAGGAAGAGTCGTTGGGGCAGCGGCCACCAAAGGAGCCTCTACCAAAGGAGCAAGTGTTCCGTGATCAAGAACCGCCACTGGAGGCTCTATTGTAAGAGGAGCAGCCTCGTCAACCCCCTCCACATCGAGCAATGCTTCATCGGGAATGTCAACAGGCTTGAGCTTCAACAAGCCCGTAGGAACCTCCCCCATCGCCGAAGACTCTGCACAATTCACGCAAGAATAAAGATACATACATACAAGTATAAACAAATCTGAAATGCTACAAAGGAGTATAAAAACATACCAATGCATAGGGAGGCCTTCAATATGGCTTCTTCAAGCCGATGCTCCTTGTCAAGGAGGCGTGCCCGCCGGGGTTGGAGGGTGGACTCGTGGCCACCGGTCCACAAGGAAAGCGCGTCCGTCGCATCCTCCGAAGCAGCCTGCTTCAGGGCCCTTTCTCCCCATTCCTCCAAAGGGCTGATAAACCGCCGCCGGATCCATGAGGGGTATTCATAAAAGATTACGGCAGGATAGGGCTTCTTCGGAACCCTGACGTTCTGAGACTCATCTTTGGAACGTATTATAGCCTCAGCCAACTGTGCGGCTTCCTCGGCGGCCGAACCCAGGAAGAGAAGACCAGCGTCCGACTCTTGCACAACCAACGGTTTATCTGGAAGTATGGGCTCGGACTCCGTTAGAGAATCAAGTAAGTTGGTGGCCATTCTCCTCCGCCTCTTAGATCCAGAATCGGCCGCTGAAGACGACCGTTTCTTCCCCCGTGAAGCCTTAGTGCGGCGCCGGCCCACGTCACCTTCAACACCCTCATCCCCGTCACCCTCACCCGGTGCCACGACCAAGGATGACACCGCCATTGTCGATGCCACGGGTGGTGCTGCTGCCACGGGTGGTAGTGTCGCTACCGGAGCCCGTTTACCCCGTGACCGAGTACCCAAGGGCATACCAGCTGTTGGGGTAAGATCCACCCCCGACTCTCCCGGAATAAGCGCGATGCCAGTATCCCTCAGAGGAAAGCGGACCGGGGCGTACGGTCGCAGCGTAGCCCTTGTGGCCGTAACCTGAGTAGGGGCACCGTGGCCAAGAAGTACCCTTCTTTCCTCAATAATAATCGGGTTGACCCGATGTAGATACCAGCCCGCGACCTACCCTACGCATCGGGGCATGTAATCAGCATCGGGGATCATGAACTAGGAACCTGTGTTCAGCGTCACAAAATGATGGGCGGCATCTCGAACGGCCTCGAGCGAAGGAACCGGCGCGACTATTAAAGCCTCAAACGGGACGCCCTGATCGTAGCCAAGCTGCCGGGCAAAGCGATGCGGATTGTACTGCATGAAAAGGTTCATGCTATCCTGACGAAATACCAGGTAGCCCGGTCTGATTGCGTATAAGTGCGCAGCGTCTCGGGGATTCAAAGAGGGCACGTTATCTTTCGACCGGTCCCAAAGCGGCTGAGCTGAATCTGAGGGAGAAGATAAGACCCGATCAGTGAATACCAACCCGCCAGCAGTAGCTTAAGGAGAAAGCAATGCCCGAATAGCCCCGAATTGAGTCGGGTCAGCGGCAGAAGCATCCACCAATCGCATAAGCCGCGGGAAGGTATAGGCGTCGTAGAATGCGGGCCTTTGATGCATAGCGAAAGCACCCAAGATGTGCATTTCGATCCAAGACGTGAAGTAGTGAAGCGAAAAGTTTACCACATCTACGCCAGGGGTGGAAGTATTAGCTGCAGCGCCCAACCCGTGATAAAGATGCGCCAATGCCGGGATGCCAATGGCCAGCCGCGTCCCCTCAGCTATACGGTGAGCCAGATAGATGACCGAAACTCTCATAAAGCGGCGATGCATAGGGATGACAAACCAGCTAAGCCAGACACTGATAAACCCCACAAAGAACGTCTCCTCATCCATGTTGGGAGCTGCAATGGATTCGAAAGACATCAGCGACATTATGGGGATGTAGTACTGCGGTAGATCCGATTCATTGGTCGGCAGCTTCTTCGGACCAAACCCAAAGGGGTCTTTGATATCTGCGAACTTCGGAGCTGTCTTCGACAAGACACCCTCGCGAAGGAAGTATGCAATGAAGCTCTTAAAGGTAACGCCTTGCTCCTCAGATTCGGTGAACAATCGGTCAAAGATACCCAGCGCCTTGATCAAGCTGGGACGCTTGTGGCGGACGGCGTTCTCAGCAGACAAGCCGTCAAGCGGTGCGGGCTCGGGTTCAAAGACGCATTCATCAGAAGGTAGCAACTCCTCATAAAGTGTCCCTCGAATTGGCAGCCCCGAGATCTCATAAAATTCCCCCAAAGAGATCGAAACCTCTCTGTCCCCCAGAAGAAAAGTGTTGGTGGGGAGATTCCATTGATTCAAGAATGCCTTAACCCACCAGACATGCGGGGAGTGATAGTGCAAGAGCGACGCATATATTGCCTGGTAAAGCCCGACCTTTTGCAGCCGCGCACGATGGGCAGAAAGGATATAGCGAGCCCAGAGAAGGTAGCCTGTGGGTGTTGGGGGTGAGCCCTATTTTATAGATTTGTCCCCATGGTTGGGCCTCACCCTGGCAAATGCGTCGTCCCAGGATATCTATAGCTGGGATCGGATGGTTCGGGATACCGGTTGTCGAAGGCTCGAGCCGTCCCGTTGGAGTCCAATTTGGCATCTCCACAGCGAAAACCGTCCTCGGAGGGTCTATCGGCAAGAACGGGAAAGTGGGCTCTATCGGCACTTCACAGAGAAAACTCCGGCAACCCCGGATGATATGGCTGTACCAAGTTCCCCATAGAAGTAAGCTAGTGCAGTTCGGGTCATGAGCCCTGATCATCGCCATCGCTTCCTCATCAGATGGTGACTGGGGAAAAGCGGCCTCCGAGCGAGTGAAGGGAAAGTACGGAACAGAAGCCATCGCACCTGAAACAAAGTAAAGGAAAACTGTCAAAAGAGAAGCCAGCAATACACACACACACACACACACATACATATATATATGAGCATAAATATATGAAGACAGTTGAAGAAAGCGACAGAGGACTTGTTTGGTAGGACCATTAGTTACAAAACATGTGGGTCCCACGAAATCAAGATGGCGGCTGGCTAATGATGAAGCAAAACAATTACAATGAGACAACAGAAAGATTCGCATTAAATAAACAGTGGACTTCAAATGACCCTACACATTCCCCTAAAAAAGAAATCCACCTTGGACTTTGTAACAAATCAAACAGAATCAAGGGAATTAAATTCTCAGAAAAACACCATTGCAAGCTTCTTCTTCATTGGTTGCAGGAGGACAACCCAGGGCAAGAAAACCCTAAGAAGCCCTCATGGGAAGAACTCAGTTCTGCGTAGGAATTAAATTCCTTTTGAAAAGGGGAGTTAAATTCCCAGAAACATTTTTTTTGCGATGGAATTAAATTCCATGGAATTGAACAGCCACCATCATCTCCCTAAAGATCAGATGAACCCTAAAAGATCTACCGTTTGAAGATTAAATGGTTTTATGTTTCTGTTGAAGAACTTGAAGAAAAATGGGTTTTTGTTAAAAAAGGAAAAAAAACCCTTAGTATGGATTTAAAATCCTGAGAGTTCTATGAAAGTGCCTTGATCGTCCAAAGATCATTACCTGAAGAAAAGGGGATCCTTGAACAGAGTTAAACTCTGGGAATTTTTGAGGCAGAGAACTAAGCTCTGGAAACGAGAATTAAATTCTCAAGAAGAAAAGTTGCAAGGAAGAAGATGAGCAAGAGTGGAGGCGCTTCTGAAGAGACCCCTATATTTATACGATGTGATAGAAACGCTTCATCTCCTCTACTCCCAAGGCAGATCCAACGGTCACAAAAGTGACAGCGTTGCACTCACGTGCAGACACGTGAGAGCAACGCTGTGAGGGCATTTGTTCCCTGATTAAAAAAATCCGGAAAAGCTTCAGAAGAAACATCACGTGCTCACACGTGACGTTTAAAGCAGCGGCAAAGAGCAAGCGCAGAAGAGAAGCCTATTCAAGGGGTCACGTGCCCGCACGTGACTGGCTTTAAAAGCCTTGCTGTTAAACAGAATTGAATTCTGAATAAGATTGTTTAAATCTTTCCAAAATGGAGAAGAATTACATAAAACCGTTGGATCAAGAATCCGAGGGTGATTAAATATCATCAATTTATGGAAAAATCTTGGACATGGAAAGATTTTCCCTAAATCTCACCGAAATAATAAAGAGATATCTTTGGATTTAAAATCCAATGGTGAATAAAATTCACATAATAATCTAAACGCCCAGATCAATGATGAGAATAAATCAAATCTCTCAATAAACAAATCAGATCTTTCGATGAAAGATTTACTAAAACAGATTGATTCTTTTCCTTCTCCTATAAATAGGAGCCAAAGGAGAGAGTTTTATAGGTAGAGACAGAGAGAGATATAGAGCCTTGGAATCTTGAAAATTCAGAAGGAAGAATTTGATTCTCTGAAAAGAAAAACCCTAGGTAAGTAGAGAGGCTTCAAAAAGAGAATTTAATTCTCAAAAGAGTTTAACTCTTCTATAAAGAAAAGAACTTAGTTCTTTTTCTGGTTGAAGATCTGCAAAGTGCACATCTCCCCATAAATTGAGAATTTAATTCTCATTGGGTTGAGATCCTGCCATGCAGATCTAAAACATAGAGGAGGAATTGAGTTCTGAGAATTTAATTCTCACAAAGTTATAGGAATTTAATTCCTTTGAGATAAAATTAGGGTTTAACCCTATATTATAGGAATTTAAATCCTTCAAAATGGACAGAACCAGGGTTTAACCCTAATTGAGAACTTAATTATCTCAAACTCACAGGAATTTAATTCCATTAAAAAAGAAATTAGGGTTCACCCTATGCTAGAATTTAATTCTTTAAATATATGGGGAATTTAATTCCTACAGAAAAGAAATTAGGGTTTAACCCTATCTAAGAATATAATTTTTCAAAAGAAAGTAGGAATTTAATTCCTTTAAAGTTATTGCTAGGGTTTAACCCTGTGAAGAATTTAATTTTTAAAAGATGAACATATCTTTAAAAAAGCAAAGAACCAGAGTCACGTGCTACCACGTGACCCCTATAAAGATCCACAGAAAAGAACTTTGAGGCAACGCCTCACGTGCCCCACGTGACCCCTGAAGCACACAAAGAAAAAGCAAAAGAAACAGAAGCTATGTGCGCTCTCATGTGCTACCATGTGACCCCTTGGCTAAAGCTCTAACAGACAAACACCCAAATTCCCATCACGTGACAGTACGTGATACTCCAAAGTATTCAATACTTTTGGCAGAACAAAATAAAAGGAATCAGGGCGCTCTCACGTGTCCACACGTGACCCCTCTTGCTTTAGTGTTTAACACTAATTTGAGATCTCTGTTTCCAGTGTTTAACACTAATTTTCTTAGTGTTTAACACTAATTTGAAAACCCTGTTTCCAGTGTTTAACACTGATTTGCTTTAGTGTTTAACACTAATTTGAAATATCTGTTTCCAGTGTTCAACACTGATTTTCTTAGTGTTTAACACTAATTTGAAAACTCTGTTTCCAGTGTTTAACACTGATTTGCTTTAGTGTTTAACACTAATTTGAAAACCCTGTTTTTAGTGTTTAACACTGATTTTTTTAGTGTTTGACAATAATTTGCTAACTTTATTCCCAGTGTTCAACACTGTTGGTCTTTAGTGTTTAACACTAGTTGTAGCCCAATTGGCTAAGTTTCAGAGGCAAAGCCTCTCCACCAATGAACCAACAGAGAGCCAATGTTCCAAACATGATTGGACTTAGCCCAAGAAGGCCATAAGTCCTCAATCCAGACTCAACTGAGCTAATGTGCTCATAACCTAATAAATTGGTCTTGGTTCCAAACTGGACTACAGATCACTTAATCTACTTTGGTTCAAGGGTACATCTCTTCACTCCTTTGATACTTGTCGTTGTAATTTCTCAACGTCTTCAAAGAGGTGACGGGTCCCGACGACCACACATTGATACGGACTGTGGGGTCCTTAAACTCATGGACTGTGATGTCCTTAATCTTGGCCGGGATGTCTTAAAACTAACAACGGACTATGAGGTCCTTAACCTTGATCGTGATGTCTTAAAACTAACGCCGGACTGTGGAGTCCTTAAATCCTCGAACTATGATGTCCTTAACCTTGACCGGGATGTCTTAAAACTAACAACGGACTATGATGTTCTTAACCTTGACCGCAACGTCTTAAAACTAACATTGGACCGCAATGTCCTTAAACTACCCATCGACCGCAATGTTACTAAACTAAACAACAGGGCTCCCTTAATTGCTCTCTTGTTGGATCTAAACGATCCCGTTAAGTCGATCTTAGTCTAAAACCAGACTAACGTATCCTTAACAAACGTTTAAGTTAATCTTAGACTCAAATGAGGCTAACGTATCCTTAAACCCAAACCCCCAAACCCAAATCTAAGATAATACGGATTTGGACTAGTCCACGCCCTACGGACGACGACATAACTCAGTCTCCGTATACAATCTACGGGCAACCAAACACAAAACAAACACACACGACACGAAGTGATCATCTGGAGAAGAAGAAAGTTGTTACCGCAATGCGGTAGAGTAATTAACTGCAGGGGCTTGCGCCTGCAGGGAAGAGCGTCCCCACAATAAAAAAACCCCTCAAGCGAGGGGGAATCTGACGAAGTCTGCTACATCGGACGCACCCGTCTAAACCTTCGATACATGGTGCCATAAATCAACTTGGCATCTTCGGAGAGGTGGACGGATAGCACCAATTAGCATCTGTCCCGAATCTCAGGCAAGACGTCTGTCTTGGCTATCTTTCGGAGGGGAACAGACCTACCACCTGGCGATGAAGTTCCCTCTCAACCAGGACAGGATAGGTCGGGTTTATGGAGACCAGCGAATTGCAAAGGTTTGCTTCACCGCACCATCTTCATCGGAGAAGCCGGTCGACGATATCGAAGGTGAGGGTGACATCTGGGTTTCTCTGGACACTCGAGACGAGCAAAAAGAGGTCCAAGGGACCACGGTGGAGCCTCTAACAGAGGTCCCCCTCGTAGAAGGGGGCGATGAAAAACTCGTTCAGATCGGGTCGCTTCTGACAGGAACTCGGCGAGATGACCTGGTTCATTTCCTCAGAAACAACTCCGATGTGTTTGCCTGGACGCCTGCTGACATGCCAGGGATCGACCCCAAAGTCATATCTTACAAGCTCGGGGTAGATCCTACGGCCCGACCCGTCAGACAGAAAAAGCGAAGCTTCGCCCCGGTCAAACAGAAGGCTATTGAGGACGAGGTAGATCGGCTCCTCACCGTCAACTTCATTCGGAATGTGCCCTATTCAGAGTGGCTAACGAACGTAATCCTGGTCAAGAAGTCAAGCGGGAAGTGGCGCATGTGCGTTGACTTCACCGACCTCAATAAAGCCTGCCCCAAAGACAACTATCCCCTGCTTCGGATAGATCAGCTCGTCGACAGCTCAGCCAGCCACGAGCTATTGAGCTTCATGGATGCCTTCTACGGCTACAATCAGATCCGTATGAATCCGGCAGACGAAGATCTTACCGCATTCACAATGGACCGGGGGGTATACTGCTACAAGGTGATGACCTTCGGCCTTAAGAACACCGGGGCTACATACCAACGGTTGGTCAACCGCATGTTCAAGCCACAGATCGGCAGGAACATGGAAGTTTACGTCGACGATATGCTCGTCAAATTAGTCTCATCGACCGACCACGCCAAGGACCTCGGCGAGGCCTTCGAGATGCTCCGCAAGTTCAAGATGAAACTGAACCCCGCCAAGTGCGCATTTAGGGTCACTGGGGGAAAGTTCCTCCGTTTCATGGTCACCCACCGGGGGATCGAGGCTAACCCGGAAAAATCGACACTGTACTCAACATGACCACACCCAAGACCAATGTCGAGATCATGCGACTGACAGGGCGGGTAGCCACTCTGAGCCGTTTCATGTCAAGGTCTGGGGAAAAGTGCTTCCCATTCTTCAAAGCTCTAAGGAAAATCCCGAGGTTCGAGTGGTCAGAAGAGTGCCAGACCGCCTTCGACCAATTAAAGTGGCACCTTGCGACGCCACCGCTGCTCACCCGACCAGTTGAAGGAGACGAGCTATCACTGTTTCTGGCGGTATCCGACCAAGCAGCAGGCTCAGTGCTCGTTCAAGAGGTCGACGGGGCGCAGAAGCCGGTGTACTATGTGAGCCACGTCTTCAAAGACGCAGAAACGAGGTACCCAACCATAGAAAAGATTGTCTTGGCATTCATTGTGGCTTCAAGGAAGCAGCGGCATTACTTCCAGGCGCACACCATCCTCGTCCTCACCGAGCTCCCGCTGGGGGCTATCCTCACCTCACCCGAATCCTCGGGCCGCTTAGAGAAGTGGAGGTGGGAGCTGTCCCAGTTTGACATAAAATACCGCCCGAAGCAGGCCATCAAAGCACAAGCCTTGGTCGATTTTATCGTCGAATGCACCATCCCCAGCAAGGAACAGGAGTCCACGCCGACCCTCGCGGCTCAATACCCGATCGTGGGGAGACCCGACTCGGTCCCTGAATGGGTCATTTACGTCGACGGGTTCTCAACCGAGGAAGGCTGTGGTGCTGGCCTCATCATGTAACAACCGAGTTCTGTTATACCAATTTCTTTTGTCGTATGTGTGGTTGCGATGTTTAATTCTTTTATTATGTGGATGCAAATGGTAGTCTACTTTTTATTCGACCAGCTTGCTTGAATATGTTGTTTCCTAGTTATAGTTTACCCGAACATTACATATTTTGCATATAACAATTTAAGTCCCTTAAAAAATAATTTAAAAATACATGACGTGGCCTGCTTGGTACCCCTAGCCCTGTGGCAGCATCCTTGCATCGTGTTCTCGTCCCGTTCAGTGAAACAGACCTGTTCGGATGGCTACGCACACGTACGTGCGTCCGTTCTTGGGGGTATGCTTTTCTGTTACAAAATCCTTCATTTTAAATTTTGGAGCTTGCTAATAATTTTCACATTCCAAATCCAAACATTTGGATCCGACCCGGGCGCATTTTTGAATTATTTTGTATCCCGCCAAATTCTGATCATTTTAAATTTTCCTTAACTCATTTAATATTCCTTAACAGCCTCAATTTATTCACAACCAGCGAAAAAAATTTAAACAAGCAAAATATTTTTTCCATTGCTTTCCCCAGCCAAGGAAATGATTCTCTAATATATTAAAAATCATTTTATATTTTTCCTAATATATTACCTTTCCCCAACCAATCGCAATCCTCATTTTTCACCCGACCCCACAAATCTTTCTCTCTCTCTTTCCCTTCACTGTCTCTCTCTCTCATCTTTCTCTTTCTCTCTCTCTCTCTCTCCTCTCTATTCTCGCTTTATCTCTCTGTGCTAGCGTCCAAGATTCTCTCTCCCTAATGTTCCTCCCTCTCTATCTCACTACTCTCGATCTCCCTTTCTCTCTCCTTTCGATTCTTTCTCTCTCTCGTCCGCGTATCTCTCTCTCTCTTCCTTCTCTATATTTTTTTCTTCTTCTTTTTCTTTCTTCATGAACCCATCACCAGAAAACCTCAGCCGCTGCCTCCGCCTCGCCGTTGCCCTAACAGCGGCGACGCCTTTGTAGACCCCGTCGCCTCCTCACCCTCATCACCTCCACCTCCACTCCCTTCTTCCCCGATCACCCTGCACTCGCACCCGAGCAGCTCGTGCACCCCCTGCACACACTTGCACCACCGGAGTGATCGCCGCCGGTGACTGTGTCCCCGTGTCCTTGGCCCTCGTGCACCCCAGTAAGCACTACTTTCTCTCCTCTCCTTCTTCCTCCTTCCTTCTCTTTCTTCCCTTCATTTTTCTGTTCTGTGTCAAATTCTTAACCGCCGGTGGCCTCTGCAGGGTTGTTCGCCGGAGCTCCATCGATGCCATCGACCCTCACGACCCCTTTACAGATCATTGTGAGCCTCCTCTCCTCCATCCTCCTTCTTTTCTTCTCTTCTTTTCTTTCATGCATCTCTTTTCTATTTTGTTGTTCACTGTTTCTGTGTGACTTCTGGAATTCGGCCGCGACGTCGACGATCTCGACGACCTAGCGAGGATCTCTGACCCGTATGATCCCACCGTTCGTTGTTTGGACCCATTCCGTGTACCGTACGCGCGTCGCGACTTTTCTCACTGACGTGAGACGTTCCGTATACCGCTTCGCGATCTGTCGAAGCAAGTAAAACTTGCTACATGCTACTTAATTTATTATATACACATTTGATTGCACATTAAACATGTAGTTCAAATTTAATACCATGATTTCCATTTTTCAGTTCGATGTCACGTTATATCATTTTTCAAAACTTGAAACCTATCCGTTGTATTTACTTTACTAAACCTAGTAACCATTTATATATTTAATCACGTAATAAATACTTACCTAGTCTATGGTACCCTTTCTACAGTTTACTCTATTGGACACCCGTGAGCATCTTTAACCTGTTTTAGTTATAATTGCATCTATTGAACCTATTATACATATCATTGCATCTCTAGATTACGTAATACATGTTAACATGATTTTAACATCCATATTTATATACTGTAGCTAAGTAATGATAACCGTGCCTCGATATAAATTAATCTGTACCTATTTGCATATCATATCGCATGTTCCAGTTTATTGTGCTGACAGTACCCGTGCTTGTTTATTTATAACCATGTTTCTATTAGTTTGATTTATGAGCACCCACATAACATTTTGTGCTTCCTGACATGACCTGTTGCACTTCCTACTCGACACGACATGGTACCGTGCAACTCTTGACATAACATGACACCTTTATGCATTACCTGGCTTGACCTGATGTACCATGGTCTTACCTGTTACCTGATCTTGTGTCTAATGCCAATAAACCTGACCTGTTGTCCTTACGGACCGTTCATGTTTCCTATCCAGACAAACCTGTACCTGCCTGATCCTGTGTTGGCATTAGCTCCAGATTATTTGAATACATGACTTGAACACTTATAACTTGGGGGTATGGGGAAATCAATGATGAAATCCTGAGTTGTAACTCGACAGTTGCTTGCTTATACTGATCAGTTTTAGAGGCTAGGCCAGCTTGGGATGATACTGCTGATATCGTTCGTCTTTACATATTTCCTGTTTTAGTGCCTAGCGGCATGTCTCGGTTTCAGCCCGAGAGTCTTAGACCGTGGTCCCAGGCATGCACGGGATACTATTGAGTTACATCGATAATTCATCAAATTGATTTCAAAGACTTGAGACTTCTCAACCCATTAGACCAGTTTAGATTACTCACTGTACACTACCTTCCACTGCCCTGATTTATATTGTTATTATACCTGCTTTACCATTTATGATTACTTGCATGTCTTGCTATCCTGTTTACATATTATTGCTTGATGTTATGACGCGCTGACGTCTGGGTTTTGCATGGCCCAGATTTTGTACCTTTGTCGCGGTCCGAGCAGGAGTACTTCAGTCAGCAGGCTGAGCAGTAAGGATTCATTAGTAGTTAGTTCTTTTACTTTTCATTACTTTATTTCTGATGTGAGCCCGCATTATGGGACATAAATTCCTGTTATTCTTGTATTGAATCTTTTGCTTCCGCATTATTTATTCTTGACTCATTTTATTTTGGCTTATGGACATATGCTAGATAGTTTTATTATTGTTCTTGATATCTCTACAACCGTAATGTGACTGTGGAAGGATGGTTCCTATTCACAGGTAGCATGGTTGGCTATGTCACGTGCCTACTTTAGCGTACTCTGGGAAGCGGGGCGTGACATGGTTCTTTTGGTATCAGAGCCATATGTTAATCGGGTTGATTCTTTTGTAGTTAGGTATTGGACCCAATACACGAATCAGAATACTCGTGATTAGGAAACATGTCCTGCTACCTTACCGTTTTACCGTTCTTGAATCTAACCTCCTCCTGATTATAATTTACGGTATGCAAACTTCCTTTGCATATCGACTGGAAACCTGGTTCTTTGTTATCTCTAGAACTTATGCGACTTGGGTGGAGTTATGTAATTGTAGCTATGATACCGCGACATAGTTAAAATGCGGTACTCTATTTAAGTAACTCGGAGTTCTAGCCTTGATCTACATTTTGAATCTGTTATCATGCTAATCCTTGGGTGTTTTGATTTCAGGAATATGGCAGACAAGAATCTGAAGACGTACCAAAGGCGTGTTGACGAAGCCGCCATGCTTGGAGTAATACGTGGGATGTTGGAGAATCAAAAGCGGCAGACCGAGCTGATCCGGCAGACCGAACTGATCCAGCAGCAAGCTGAATCTTTTCAGGAAGGTTTGCGGACCGTTCAGCAGTCCGTGAACAATGTTGGGGCCAGACCAGTAGATCGTGTGGAGACCGTAGCAGATTTCAGGAGATTGGGTCCATCTGTCTTTACTGGCTTAGAGGAGTCGTTGCCAGCGGAGCGGTGGCTGGTTGACATAGAGAATCTACTCATTGCAGCACAGATCCCAGATGATAAGAGGGTGGATGTAGTACGCATCCAGTTGGTGGATTACGCCCGTGAATGGTGGCTTATGGAGGAGACCCGCTTGCCCAAGCCAATCAAGTGGGCAGATTTTTCAAAGAGTTCCCTGGAGAAGTTCTTCCCGCGGACTGCAAGGGAGGAAATGGAGGAGAAGTTCATCAGTCTAAGGCAGAACGGTGCACCTGTAGTTGTACATGCAGCTGAGTGGACGTGGCTCAGTAGATTCGCTGGACCTTTAGTTGCCAACGATGCGGATTGGGTAAGGAGGTTCATGCGCAGTTTGGATGTGGACATCCAGAGGCAGATTGTCTCCCTGGGTTTGAACACTTTCTCACAGGTACTTACGGCGGCCCGTGAACAGCAGAGCTAATCTGGGAAGACTGGGAGTTCACAGCAGACAGCAATCACAGTATGGAAGCCGGTATTTGCACCAAACCGAGCACATGGACGCAGAGGTATTCCAGTGAACTGTCGTGGTGTAACACCAATGAAGAAGTCTGCTGTCGTTGATCAGAGAAAGAGCGTGATTTATAACTACTGCCATTTACCTGGACATTTACAAAGGGAATGTCGCAGGATGCGGGGACTTTGTTTGGTTTGTGGATCGGCAGATCATACTATTAACTCTTGTCCGTCGAAGTTTAGCACAAGGGATGATATTCAGAAGCCACCGCAGAAACCGTTTCAGGGACAGAAGCAGCTGACTCTAGAACCCAATCAAGCTCGAGCATTTACCCTGACGGCCGAGGAAGCCAAAGCTTCAGGAGAAGTTGTTTCAGGTATTCTACTTGTCCATGGTTTTCTCGCATTAGCGTTATTTGATTCTGGTGCATCCCACTGTTTTATGTCGTCCAAGTTTATAACTACACACTCGATTGCTTGCACGACCCTGTCTAGTTTCTTGGATATACACACTGGGAATGGGAAAATCATATCTAGTAGAGAATATAAAGATTGTGCAGTTGTTGTTTGCGGACGGGAGCTTTTTGCAGATTTCTTGGTGATTGATACGGGCAGCTATGAAGTCGTCTTGGAATGGATTTTCTCGGCACTTTCCATACTCACATTGATTGTAGGGCAAAGAAAGCAGTTTTCCAGATTCCCGGACATCCCGAGTTTATCTTTAGTAGAGGAAGCAGTTCTGTCGGGCCAGTCGAGTTTAGGGCTAGGCCGATAGCTAATATTCTTGCATCAATGGAGGTTGCTCAAGATGAAACGCCAGATGTTGTTCGAGATTTCATGGACATGTTTGAAGACATATCAGGTTTACCGCCGAGACGAGACGTGGAGTTCGCAATTGATCTTATTCCTGGTGCAGCGCCAGTATCTAAAGCGTATTATCCAATGGCACCAGTGGAACTGGAAGAAGTTAAGAAGCAGGTTACGGAATTATTTGAGAAGGGTTGGATTCGAAGCAATAACTCGCCTTGGGGAGCTCCAGTTCTTCTAGTCAAGAAGAAAGATGGCACAAGAAGGATGTGCATCGACTATCGAGAGTTAAACCGGGTGACTATTAAGAACAAGTACCCGATCCCTCGCATTGGAAAATTATTTGAGCAGCTTAGTGGCGCGAGGGATTCTCGAAGCTGGACTTACGATCCAGATATCATCAGGTCCGAGTGAAAACAGAAGATATTTGCAAGACGGCGTTCCGAACTCGGTATGGACATTATGAGTATTTAGTGATGCCCTTCGGAGTAACGAACGCACCGGCGATATTTATGGACTTGATGAACTGAATCTTTTCACCATTCTTAGACCAGTTTATAGTGGTGTTCATTGATGATATTCTGGTCTATTCGAAGAGTATTGAAGAGCATGCTGAACATTTGAAGATCGCACTACAGACGTTGAGACAAGAGAAACTATATGCAAAGATGAGCAAGTGCGGGTTTTGGCTGGAAGAAGTAAAGTTTTTGGGGCATGTCGTGTCTAGCGATGGAATCGCCGTTGATCCCGAAAAGATTACAGCAGTTTGAGATTGGCCAATTCCGAAGAATGTTGCGGAGATAAGAAGCTTTCTTGGACTAGCCGGGTATTACAGAAGATTTGTGGAGAACTTTGCTCGTCTGGCGGAGCCGTTGACCAAGCTTACGTGCAAGGAGGTACCTTTTGTGTGGACGGATAAGTGTGCGTCAGCTTTCGAGGCGTTGAAGCAGAAATTGATAACCGCTCCTATTCTGACGGTGCCAGACAGTTCCGGAGGATTGGTGATTCACAGCGACGCATCTGGGAAAGGATTAGGATGCGTTTTGATGCAGCATGGGAAGGTTATAGCGTACGCATCGAGACAGTTGAAGACCCATGAGATGAATTACCCAACTCATGACTTAGAGCTTGCGGCTGTGATATTCGCTTTGAAGATTTGGAGACACTACCTTTTGGGCGAAAGGGTCGAGGTTTTCACGGATCATAAAAGGTTGAAATATGTGTTCACGCAGAAGGAGCTTAATATGAGGCAACGTAGATGGTTGGAGCTGATGGCTGACTACGATCTTGATCTTAAGTACCATCCGGGGAAGGTTAATGTCGTGCCGGATGCGCTCAGTCGGTTACCAGCTATTCAGATGTTGAATACGCAGAAGGAACTCATTGAAGACTTTCGAATATTTGATTTGGAGGTTGTGCTACCGCATTCTACGGGACAGTTGATGTAGCTGCAGGTACTCGTTGATCGAGAATATTAAAGCAGCTCAATCGCAGGACCCTAGATTGCAAAAGTTTCGAGAACAGGTTGAAGCCGGACTTCGAACAGATTTACTGACCCATGAAGATGGTTCGTTAAGATATGGAAGTCGCTTGTGTGTGCCAAAAGGAGATATTCGCGAAGAACTTATGAAGGAGGCGCACAGTTCAGCATATTCCGTACATTCGGAAGGCAAGAAGATGTAACGAGATATACTGCAACATTTCTGGTGGGAAGGCATGAAACGGGAGATTGGCTGTTTTGTGGCAAAGTGCTTGGTGTGTCAGCAAGTTAAGGCTAAACATCAAAGGGTTGCTGGTTTATTGCAACCACTTCCGATTCCTCAGTGGAAGTGGGAACATATAACCATGGATTTCGTGACAGCTCTACTGCGGAGTCCAAAAGGCAACAATGCAGTGTGGGTGATTGTTGACCATTTGACTAAGGCAGCTCATTTCCTTCCTTTTCGGGTTGGTCAATCAACGGAAACTTTGGCAGAACGGTACATGCAGGAGATTGTAAGATTGCATGGAGTACCAGTGAGCATCGTGTCCGATCATGACACCCGTTTCTTATCACACTTTTGGAGGAGCTTACAGGAAAGTTTGGAGACTCTATTGAAGTTTAGTATAGCTTATCATCCTCAAACAGATGACCAGTCAGAGAGAACGATCCAAACTCTTGAAGATATGTTGAGAGCTTGCATGTTGGACTTTAAGGGTTCATGGGAGGATCATCTATATTTGGTGGAGTTTTCTTACAACAATAGTTTCCAGGAAACTATTCAGATGGCTCCGTTCGAAACTTTGTATGGTCGCAAGTGTCGTTCACCTGTTTGTTGGGACGATGTCGGTGAACGAAGATTATTGGGACCGGATTTGGTTGAGCAGACAGTTGAGAAAGTTAACACTATTCGGAATCATATGAAAGCAGCACAAGACCGACAGAAGAGTTGGGCGGATACGTCGAGAAATCTCTAGAGTTAGCGGTGGGTGATTTGGTATTCTTGAAGATATCACCGACTAAAGGGGTGATTCGTTTCGGAAGTCGAGGAAAACTCAGTCTTCGATTCGTCGGACCCTTTGAGATTTTGGAGCGTGTTGGTGAGGTAGCGTATCGATTGGCGTTACCGCAATGCTTGGCAAATGTTCATGACGTGTTTCATGTATCTCAACTCCGTAAGTATGTTCGAGATGAGATACATGTGTTGGATCATTCGGAGTTGACTGTACGAGAAGACTTGACTTTTGAAGAGCGGCCGATTGCGATTGTGGATCGAAGGGAAAAGGTTCTTAAGAATAAGGTTATCTTTCTTGTACTTGTTTCTTGGGGTAGTCGCTCACATGGAGAGTCAACTTGGGAACGAGAAGATGAAATCCGGCAGAAGTTTCCCCGCTTTTCTTGTAGTTTGTAGGTCGTTTATCCCTTTTGTGTTCTTGGAATTTCGAGAACGAAATTCTTTTGTAGTTGGGTATAATGTAACAACCGAGTTCTGTTATACCAATTTCTGTTGCCGTATGTGTGGTTGCGGTGTTTAATTCTTTTACTATGTGGATGCGAATGGTAGTCTACTTTTTATTCGACCCGCTTGCTTGAACTTGATGTTTCCTAGTTATAGTTTACCCCGACATTACATATTTTGCATATAACAATTTAAGTCCCTTAAAAATAATTTAAAAATACATGACATGGCCTGCTTGATACCCCTAGCCCTGTGGTAGCATCCTTGTATCGTGTTCTCGTCCCGTTCAGTGAAATAGACCTGTTCGGATGGCTACGCGCACGTACGTGCGTCCGTTCTTGGGGGTATGCTTTTCTGTTACAAAATCCTGCATTTTAAATTTTGGGGCTTGCTAATAATTTTCACATTCCAAATCCAAACAATTGGACCCGACCCGGGCGCAGTTCTGAATTATTTTGTATCCCGCCAAATTCTGATTATTTTAAATTTTCCTTAATTCATTTAATATTCCTTAACAGCCTCAATTTATTCACAACCAGCGAAAATAATTTTAAACAACCAAATTATTTTTTCCATTGCTTTCCCCAGCCAAGGAAATGATTCTCTAATCTATTAAAAATCATTTTATATTTTTCCTAATCTATTCCCTTTCCCCAACCAATCGCAATCCTCCCTTTTCACCCGACCCCACAAATCTTTCTCTCTCTTTCCCTTCGATGTCTCTCTCTCTCTCATCTTTCTCTTTCTCTCTCTCTCTTCTCTCTATTCTCTCTTTATCTCTCTGCGCTAGCGTCCAAGATTCTATCTCCCTACTGTTCCTCCCTCTCTATCTCACTCCTCTCGATCTCCCTTTCTCTCTCTCGTCCGCGTATCTCTTTCTCTCTCTCTTCCCTCTATATATTTTTTTCTTCATCTTTTTCTTTCTTCACGAACCCATCACCAGAAAACCTCAGTCGCTGCCTCCGCCTCGCCGTTGCCCTAACACCGGCGACGCCTTTGCAGACCTCGTCGCCTCCTCACCCTCATCACCTCCGCCTCCACTCCCTTCTTCCCCGATCACCCTGCACTCGCACCCGAGCAGCTCGTGCACCCCCCTGCACACACTTGCACCATCGGAGTGATCGCCGCCGGTGACTGTGTCCCCGTGTCCTTGGCCCTCGTGCACCCCAGTAAGCACTACTCCCTCTCCTCTCCTTCTTCCTCCTTCCTTCTCTTTCTTCCCTTCATTTTTCTGTTCTGTGTCAAATTCTTAACCGCCGGTGGCCTCTGCAGGGTTGTTTTCCGGAGCTCCGTCGACGCCATCGACCCTCACGACCCCTTTACAGATCATTGTGAGCCTCCTCTCCTCCATCCTCCTTCTCTTCTTCTCTTCTTTTCTTTCATGCATCTCTTTTCTATTTTGTTGTTCACTGTTTCTGTGTGACTGCCGGAATTCGGCCGCGACGTCGACGATCCCGACGACCTGGCGAGGATCTCTGACCTGTGTGATCCCACTGTTCGTTGTTTGGACCCATTCAGTGTACCGTGCGCGCGTCGCGACTTTTCTCGCTGACGTGAGACGTTTCGTATACCGCTTCGCGATCCGTCGAGGCAAGTAAAACTTGCTACATGCTACTTAATTTATTATATACATATTTGATTGCACATTAAACCTGTTGTTCAAATTTAATACCATGATTTCCATTTTTCAGTTCGATGTCACGTTATATCATTTTTCAAAACTTGAAACCTATTCGTTGTATTTACTTTACTAAACCTAGTAACCATTTATATTTTAATCACGTAATAAATACTTACCTAGTCTATGGTACCCTTTCTACAGTTTACTCTATTGGACACCCGTGAGCATCTTTAACCTGTTTTAGTTATAATTGTATCTATTGAACCTATTATACATATCATTGCATCTCTAGATTACGTAATATATGTTAACATGATTTTAACATCCATATTTGTATACTGTAGCTAAGTAATGATAACCGTGCCTCGATATAAATTAATCTGTACCTATTTGCATATCATATCACATATTCCAGTTTATTGTGCTGACAGTACCCGTGCTTGTTTATTTATAAACATGTTTATATTAGTTTGATTTATGAGCACACATATAACATTTTGTGCTTCCTGACATGACCTGTTGCACTTCCTACTTGACACGACATGGTACCGTGCAACTCTTGACATAACATGACACCTTTATGCATTACCTGGCTTGACCTGATGTACCATGGTCTTACCTGTTACCTGATCTTGTGTCTAATGCCAACAAACCTGACCTGTTGTCCTTATGGACCGTTCATGTTGTCTATCCAGACAAACCTGTACCTGCCTGATCCTGTGTTGGCATTAGCTCCAGATTATTTGAATACATGACTTGAACACTTATAACTTGGGGGTACGGGGAAATCAATGATGAAATCCTGACTTGTAACTCGACAGTTGCTTGCTTATACTGATCAGTTTTAGAGGCTAGACCAGCCTTGGGACGATGCCGCTGACATCGTTCGTCTTTACATATTTCCTATTTTAGTGCCTAGCGGCATGTCTCGGTTTCAGCCCGAGAGTCTTAGACCGTGGTCCCGGGCATGCACGGGATACTATTGAGTTACATCGATGATTCATCAAATTGATTTCAAAGACTTGAGACTTCTCAACCTATTAGACCAGTTTAGATTACTCACTGTACACTACCTTCCACTGCCCTGATTTATATTGTTGTTGTACCTGCTTTACCATTTATGATTACTTGCATATCTTGCTACCCTGTTTACATATTATTGCTTGATGTTATGATGCGCTGACGTCTGGGTTTTGCATGGCCCAGATTCCGTACCTTTGTCGCGGTCCGAGCAGGAGTACTTTAGTCAGCAGGCTGAGCAGTGAGGATTCATTAGTAGTTAGTTCTTTTACTTTTTAGTACTTTATTTCTGATGTGAGCCCGCATTATGGGATATACATTCCTGTTATTCTTGTATTGGATCTTTTGCTTCCGCATTATTTATTCTTGACTCATTTTATTTTGGCTTATGGACATGTGCTAGATAGTTTTATTATTGTTCTTGATATCTCTACAACCGTAATGTGACTGTGGAAGGATAGTTCCTATCCACAGGTAGCATTGTTGGCTATGTCACGTACTTACTTTAGCGTACTCTGGGAAGCGGGGCGTGACACATCATTCGGGGCCCGAACGAGGCAGAAATGGAGTATTCTTTAAAGCTCTGATTCAAGGCCTCAAACAACACGGCAGAGTACGAGGCCCTACTGGCTGGACTGTGCATGTCTTCCGGGCTGGGGCTGAAAACAATTCGAATCCGCAGTGACTCAGACCTAGTCATTGGCCAAGTGACCGGCCACTTCGAGGCTCAGGAACCTCTAATGGTGAAGTATCTGGCCGAGATAAGAAAACTCTGCAAGAACTTCGAGGAAGTCCAAGTAGAGCAAATACCCAGGCAGCTCAATGCCCAAGCCGACGCCCTGAGAAAACTGGCTTCATCCTACTCGGCCAACAACAAGCGATCTATCCTCTTTGAGACCCTGCCACAGCCTAGCGTGGAAGGTCAGGAATCTCCTTGATTGAGGAAGGTGTCTCTTGACGCGGAACAAAAGACTTTCACGCGAGCACAGTGTAAGATTAAAGCATCCACCAGGACACCCAAGCCTCGGGACAAGGGCCGATGCCTGCCAAGTCCTTTCCCGCATTTCATCTCAAAGAGGATAACACCGCCGCTCTTTCTTAGGGAATCCTAAAATGTATTCTGGAGAAGGACCAGGGGGCGACAATACTTCATGTATATGTGGCGCAGGAAGATGACCAAGACTGGAGGAAGCCCCTCGTGGAATTCCTAAAGGATGGTGCACTCCCAGAAGATCGGGGAGTAGCCCGCCGTCTCCGGGCTAAAGCCCGTCACTTCATTTGGAGCAATGGGAACCTTTACAAGAAATCCTTCACTCAGCCCCTGCTCTGGTGCGTCAACCCCCACAAAGCCGACTACGTCCTCCGTGAAATCCATGAAGGGGTCGACGGCGCACACCAAGGGGCCCGAACCTAAATCTAGAAGGTGTTGCTCCAGGGGTACTACTGGCTAACTATCCACGAGGACGTCCAGAAGCTCGTCAGGAGATGCAAAAGTTGCCAACTCCACGGAAGCATACCTCACCTTTCGGCTACCGAGCTGACCGCTTTAACCTCCCCGTGGCCGTTCGCCCAGTGGGGATTGGACATGATAGGCCAGTTCCCGACTGGTACGGGCGGGCATAAGTATATCCTCGTCGTAGTAGACTACTTCACGAAGTGGGTCGAGGCCATGCCATCAGGAAACCGGATGCCGCCACGACCATCAAGTTCCTGCAGAACAACCTAATACTCCAGTTTGGCATACCGAGGTGTATCATCACCGACCACGGGACGAACTTCGATAATGAGAAAGTGAAGGATTTCTGCAATGAATACCATATCCTCATGAAGTTTGCCACGGTCGCACATCCCCAATGCAACGGGCAGGCCGAGGTTGCTAACTGGGACGTCCTCCGAGGTCTCCGGACCCGCCTAGAAGAACGCTAAGGCAGTTGGGTCGAGGAGCTGCCCTGGGTCCTATGGGCCTTGCGCACGTCAAAGAAGACCCCCACCGGGGAAACCCCTTTCAGCCTCTGCTACAGGACCGAAGCAATGGTCCCAGCGGAGATCGAGCTACCCAGTCATTGGGTCGAACACTTCAACGGCGAAGAAAACATCACGGCACTACGGATCAACCTGGACATCTTGTTGGAGAAACGAGACCAGGCTCAGATTAGAGCTGCCGCCTATCAGCAGCAAACTGCCCGATACTACAACGCGCTGGTCAAGAGTCGCTCCTTTTGGATCGGGGATCTGGTCCTGCGGCGAAACGAGTTTGTCGATCAGGGAAGGCTGCATAAGTTTTCCCCAAAATAGGACGGTCCTTTCCTCGTCTCCGAGGTGCTTCCCGGCGGAGCCTACCGCTTACAGGACGCGGACAGGCGCAAGTTTCCACGACCTTACAACGCTGAGAAGCTCAAGCTGTACCAGTAAAGTGAATACCTACGAGTGTGTACCTCTCCTTTTACAAAAACAATGTAAATTTTTCAAAAAAGTCATTTCCATTCAAATAACAATAAGGGAACGCTAGAACACTGCAAAAGAAGAGTCTAATTCATCCCAAAAGGTACTATAGGCTCCTCAGCCTTACAGAAAAAGGGAAGGTTACAACAAAGGCAGAACGGGATCAAGGAAGTACTCTTAGTGATACTCGGAGTAGATTTCCCTTAGCCGGGCCCTCGCCGCCATAGCTCGCTCCCACCGACGCAGCGCACGGACCAGGGATGCCACAGAAGCACCCGACGCACCGCCCTTTAAGCATTGGCCCGCGATGTACCTCATCTTGAAACACTCCAGAATGAGAGCGAAGGATCGATCGTGCCTGGCCTTCGAGATGAGGGCTAACAGGAAGATCGAACGCACCTTGTCGAGTGCTTCGTCTAGAAGGTCCTCGGTGAAGGGGTTATCCAGACCCGGAGACCCTCTCCAGATCACGTACATCAGCATCTAAAGCAGGGACGGCCGCCGAGGGAGAAGCCGGCCAAAGTGATCCTCTAGGCGTTGAACTACCCCCCGGTACCCATCTTCGGTCAGAGATTGGTCATACAAAGCGACATCATCAAGGGAGATGATCTCTTCGATCAAATACACGCGTCCAGTCATCTCAAAGAAAGCATCACCGGAGGAGCTGCCATCCTCTCTCTATTTATAACCCCAAGCAAATATTCAAGAACCCGGGTTCTCGCGCATACCAGCACGAATCTTAGGAATCACGTCAGCTAGTCGAATGCCATGCCGCCACGTGGCGATACTGACGCGGCTTCACGAAACTTTCCGTCTTCCCCCCTGTACGTCCCTGACACATGTCATCCGTGACTATTGCCCTTCCCGATGTTCATGCATCTGGAGGGTTGGTAAATTCTTGCGCAACCGGGTGTCAACCCTGCTCGGTCCTACCTCGCAACGGCAGGGGCCAAAGCCCTCACCAAGAGGCAGCCGAGTGGCTACCCTGCTCAGCTATCCCTGGCTGGTAGCTCCCTACCCCACAACGTCAGGATCTAAGCCCTCGCCAAGAGGCAATTGAGCAGTTTCACTGCTCGGTCCATCCTTAGTAGGACACTTACGGCCCCTCCTGTGCTAAGGATCGAAGGACTCACTAAGAGGCAGCCCAATGGCTACCCCATTCGGCTATCCTTGGCTGGTAGTTCCCTACCCCACAACGCCAGGGATTAAAGCCCTCGCCAAGAGGTACCGGGCAGCAACCCTGCTCGGCCATCCTTAAGGACCAAAAGCCCTCGCCAAGATGTACCGGGCAGTAATCCTGCTCGGCCCATCCTTAGTAGGCCACTTACGGCCCCTCCCGCGCTAATGATCAAAAGCCCTCGAAAGAGGCAACCGGGCCCGCCCTTGCTCGGTTATCCCTGGCCGGTAGCTCCCTACCCCAACACACCAGGGATCAAAGCCCTCGCTAAGAGGCACCGGACAGTAACCCTGCCCGGCCCATCCTTAAGGATTAAAAGCCCTCGCAAGAGGCAACCGGGCCCGCCCTTGCTTGGTTGTCCCTGGCTGGTAGCTCCCTACCCCAACACACTAGGGATCAAAGCCATCACCAAGAGGCACCGAGCAGCTACCCTGCTCGGCCCCGTCCTTAGTAGGCCCCTTACGACCCCTCCCGCGCTAAGGATCCAAGCCCTCACCAAGAGGCAACCGGGCCCGCACTTGCGCGGTTATCCCCGACTGGTAATTCTTTACCCCCAAAACGCCAGGGATCAAAAGCCCTCGCCATGAGGCGACCGAACAGCTACCCTTCTCGGCCCATCCTTAGTAGGCCTCTTACGGCCCCTCCAACAACTAAGGAACATGACCTCACCAAGAGGCATCCGGTTTATATACGTCTGCACGATCTCCACCTCGACTTCAGGGCCATGGAGATAACGTCTTCCCGCCGGTCTTTGCACACTTGGCAAGTGAACAGATTCAACTCGATGCGTAATCACTAGACGAAGAACCGACACAACACGAAGGCAGTACGGTGCAAATACAAGTGTTTACCGACAAAGGAAAATATGCGTGCAAACATAACTACAAAAAGTTTTTATTCACAAAACCAAAAGTCTTTACAAGGGTATTGTGGGCCCCCCAGCCTTATCAAATTACCCGAAGGCTTACAAAAGAGAGAGGACGAAAAGCCAAAAAGTTCGGGCCGCAAGCCCAGCCTAGACCTCGCCTCCCTCATCACCATCGGCCGGAGGCACGACCACTGAAAATGGGACCTGAGCACGGAGCTCATCTTCGGCAAACTTCGAAAACTGCTCCTTGACGGCATCAAGAGCTTTGTTCCATGCGATGGAGGAGGCTTCGCTGAGGTCAACGTAAAACTGGTCCGGTCCCTTGTAGTCGGTCACCGCCTCTCTAGCCCGAATCTCGGAAACCTCCGCCGTCTGAAGCGCCACCTCGGCATCCCGCCTGCTGGCATCCCTCGCCCTCTTCATTGCTGCAAAGCGATCGGCCAGTTCCACCAACTTCGCCTTGATGACTCGGTGGGACTCACTCAGGCGGTGATAGGACTCCCGGCACTTCGAGACGGTGAGCTCCGCGACGGCCGATCGGGCTTC
The DNA here is from genome assembly GCA_030015575.1 of Agapanthus africanus. Classification (NCBI taxonomy): domain Eukaryota; kingdom Viridiplantae; phylum Streptophyta; class Magnoliopsida; order Asparagales; family Amaryllidaceae; genus Agapanthus; species Agapanthus africanus. The sequence goes on from CM057337.1 coordinate 820,285,154, forward strand.
AAGGATGGCCATCATCTCCCTCTCCAGACGTAGCTCAAGTCGCAGTTCCGCAGCCTCCGAAGAAGACTCTCCTGCTGACCTCGCAACATGGATAGCCCCCTCGGCCTCCATACGAGTAACGAGGGCGCAGTGCTGAAGGACCTAACGCAAAACAACAGTGAGACTTAGAGACACCCAAACTAAAGAAAGGGCACTCGAAACAACACATGAAGGAGCACATACCCGAACAACCTCCTAAGCGATAGCTGCCATTCGGGCCTTCAGGGTCCCCCGTGGAATCTTGCCCCCGGACGACTCCTAGGCGATAGCCGCCATTCGGGCCCTCAGAGTTCCCCGCGGAATCTTGCCCCCGGCCGACTCTTCCATACCAGCAAGCAGGCCAGCAGCAACAGAAAGCCCCAACAAGACCACGAAATGGATGTCCCCCTCCTGCACAGGAATCCCCTCCGGAATCTCCGTCGGTGGCGCGTGAGAGACCGTCCTCTTCCTCTTAAGAGGAACCCCATCTTCGTCCTCTCCTGCATCCCTCGTCTGGGGCTCGGGAACCCGCGGAAACCTTTGGCCGCCGCCGGGACAATCATCGGGAGCTCGTGACGAAGCAAATGGCCTCGCCATCGGCGGCACATTTGGTGCAGGGCTCGGTTCAGCCAGAGGCGCGGCCGCACCTCCGGCCCCTCTCCGGGACTGAGCACCGAGGGCACCAAGAGTCCTGGATCGAACCATTGGTCCTGCCAAAGGGAGAAGCAGACTCAACTCAGAATGAGAAGAAACATAAGAAAGAAAAAGAAGACATCTAACCTGATGGAGGGAAGTCCTCGGGAAGAGAAAACACAGAGATCCGACCTAAGAAGGAGAACGCCGAGCTTACAAGATCGAGATCAAGGAAAATATGAAGAGAGATGGGCCCTGAAACAGACCCCACCTCAATTTATAGCCACCGGCGTCCTCATCCCACGGCGACAGTCAACTCCCGCCAAAAACGACTCTTTGCATTTGACGACCACGATCGCTCCACCTGTCGCACGTGCATTGGCCATGTCCCATCAGACGTCTGCGCCCGTCGTGTCAGCCAACTAGCGCCCGACACATGGTCTGTTGCTTCAGCGAAAGTACGCACGATCCAGCGCACCCTCTTAAATGCAAAGATCTCGCCTTGATTCGCTAGCATCATCCAGAAAATACAACAGGTTACCCGGAGACACGCCCGACGATATCTTCGAAAAGGAGCTCACCTTGGGTGACTCGATAGACCACTCTCAACCCGACCGTCAGCTGGTCGGGACGAGAGTGGGGGGCTAATGATGATGCTCGATATCGGTGATCTCCCAGATCATGACACGTGGCAGATGACGTATCTCAGAGCATACAAGAAAAGACCTACAGTGGCCGATCAGACCACTCCTATGCCCGTCCTACAAACAAACACTGGCTTACCTCCGAGCCCCCTGTGCAATTGGCCTCCTCAGCCTCACAGATCGTCTCCGAGCTACCGCGGAACCAAGATACCTCGGCTCTCCCGCCGAGGTCATCTTCCTCAGTTTCATCGACCGACCAACGGCACCGCTCACAGGCGCAACCGCCATCTCGTGAATCTCGCCATGCGCAAGATATCCGCCGGCCACATCCTACGATCCACGCGATCACGATCCCCCATTAACGAGCCTGTCTTGCCATTAATGGGAGATCCCGCTCATCACGCGGGCGTGACGTCGGGAGCGTAACGGCCGGCGTGATTCTCGCGCCTGCCCTGCCTGCTGTAACATTTTGAAAATTTAGAAATAAATAAAATTAATTAATTAAATAATAAAATGATAAATCAAAAAGTTATTAGAACCAAATAAGACAATTTGATAAATAGTAGGTAAAATAAATTAAAGTAAAATTTTAGTATGCAACATAAATAAATTATAAGGGTTTTAAGGTGAATTTTAGCTTCATTTTAAGAAAAAATGGTGTTTTATAATATGTAACCCTTCGAAAATCGTTTAGGCAGTTTTTCGGTAATCGGCTAATTTTTCGGCTTTTTCCGTAAAAAGTCAAAATTGATATTTTTCATTGTAGACCTAATTATACAAAATTTAAATAAGATATTACTATAATTTTGTCACTAAAATGTCACTTATAATTATCTAGTTAAATAAAAAAAAAATTCGTAATTAATTATTTTTTTATTATTTTAAGCCTTTTTAAAATACATTAAATTAGGGATAAATACAAATTTAATTAGGTAAATTTCATAATTAGGAATCTTTATAAGCTAAAATATGGTGTTAATAAAATTATAACATGGCTTGCAAACTTTTAGCTTTTTGGTGAGAAAATTATGAAAAAAATGATGAAAAAAGGGTTTTTTTTGTAAAAAGGTTGATATGAAAGCATGAAATGATATCATATGATGTTGTAATGACCTAGAAACTTCTCAAAAATTTCCCCACTTCCTCCTCTACCTGCTGGCCGACCCTCACCTGCAGTTTTTCCCCATTTTCCCACTTCATTTTGCTTCATTTTCTTGCAAAAATTCATAAAAATTCACAAATTTCTTTCTCCATTCAAACCAAAACCCTAATCCTTTCTCTCTCAACCCAAATTGGTTCAAAAACATGATGAAAGGAGGCTTCTTGGTGACTTGATCAAGCTAGGGTTCAAGCTTGAGAGGAGAAAATTCTAAACTAGTTGCTAACTTGTAGTTTATATATGCTAGAATCTAATTTTGAAGTATTGATTTAGTGTAAATCCTTGTTCATGAAAAATCAAGAATGGGTTTTGATGTTGAGTTAGGGTTTGAAACATGGTTATCAAAATTAAGTTAGGGTTTTGGTTGTCTAATTGATTAGAATGGTAAATTGTGAAATGATATGCTTGCTAAATCGACAAATTTCGATGTTTGTATCAAATCGGCTAGAAATTCGCTTACTAGATTTTTGTAGAAATTAGAATGCGACCGAAATGCGTTATGTTAGCGATATAATTAGCTTCGTATAGGACTATTAGAATGCGCGAACGCGGGGTTTCGTCTAGTCGGATTGTAGTTTTGTCGATTTCCCCGAAATGACGATTTTAGTGAAAGGATTGTGATTTTCGTGCGTTTTTCCGCGCACTGAGTGCATGCTACGATTAATTTGAGAGCGTGGACAATTGTATGTTGTGACTTGCATTGTGTTAGGTTTTGTAATCTTATGCTTGATATTGTGCAAATATAGGATCGGTCGGGGAAACTTCGGACACGGCGCGAAAAGGCAAGGCGGTGGCCGGATCGGATTAGCGGGGATTTCAGGTGAGTAGATGTATTCATCTATGGGGGAATCGTCTGAATGGCGCGAGGCGCCCCCTAGTTAGTTTTACCCTACTTTTTGCAAGAATTATTGTGTTAGCTAGCTTATCCATTCATGTACACTGCATACCCTTATAGCGAACAGTATATTAAACTGCATGGACATTCATCTATACTTATGCTATATCATTTCGTAGGACACGAACACCTTACCATTGGCTTCTGTTGCACACGCACTATTCATGTGACACACACGCCTTTGGTAAATGCCATGCCACGCGCACTATAGAATCTGTTTATCATGATATCGCCACTTGCATTCATACTTGATATATGAATTTGCATAGCATGTATATATCTCGCATCATCATCATATTTACATAGAACTCTAGCCAAAACTCACATCATATATATTGATATCATAGACATTTATCATATATAACATGTGAGCATTATGATTTTCTCGAGGATTTCAGTGTTTCTGTGATTTCTGGATTTTTGGAGAAAACCGCAAGAATTTAACAAAAGCTTATATTTATCGTTTTTAAAACAAAGTTGCGGTTTTCCCGTGATGTATGTGTCGTCCACCATGAGTTTTCATGTTTTCTGTTGGATTTCGAGACCCGATTCGAGGAGTGGATGAACCGTCTCGGGTACATGGTGGGCCCGGTATGGTACCCCGGGGCAAGAAGATCGAGTTGTAGACGATGAGCCTGGCAGGGGAAGACTACCTACCGGTGATGTCTGGCGCGGCGGATATCCGGAGGATACCGACCGTTGTCGTGAGATTTATGATATGGGCCGATCCGGACTGACGGAGCCCGATATTGAGACAGATATGATTCTTATTTGGTGTCGATACTTGACACGGGTTTTCAGATGATTTCTTGATGATACTTAGCTAGTGTACAGATATTCATTTTCTAAAAAGTTAAGAATGCAGCAACCTTAACATTTAAAACACTTAAAGAGTTAGAAAAGACATTGCATACATGTTCATGCATACTAGAGATATTATATCACATATGGACATACAGGTTGTTCCGCATTGCGTGCATTCTTACGATTGCCTTATTAGATGTTATATTTACTCACGAGCTGGCAACTCACCCCCGTTGTGCCACAGTGTCTTGCAGGTCGGACCCGTCAGTCTTGTAGCGGCGGGCTATTTTGTCATCAGTTCCTTTTGCTCAGACTCGCGACATCGCCCGTAGGTGGGTTGCGAGTATACTTTATTTCTTTTTGCTTTATCATTGTATCTAGTATTCTCCATCTACCACTTGTATTGTATATGCGACCTAGTGATGAGACTGAGAGACTTGTATATTGGTGGTTTCTTTTGGGTCGAGCTCACTTGAGCCGACGTTGCGTTTTCTGATATTTTGGGTTTCTTCTATGCTCTTTTCTTGATATTGCTATTATATTGCATGTGGTTGTGATCCGCCTTGGGCGAAGAGCTAGCTCCCGCTTGGGGATGCCATTTTATGATTTCATATGTATTATCTTGTTGTACCCATTTTGGGGGATAGAAATACAGGGGAGACTCTGCCGAAATTTTCAGAAATTTTTGATGTTCTTTTTTTTGGATTCTATGCAACTTAATTGATTTAAAAACCGTTTTCATTTAAGGTTTTCCTTCACTCTCTTTTGATTCTGGTTTAGATTTTCTGGGCTTTGGCTGACTTAGGTTACGGTACGCCTTTAGACGTCTCGTAATCTAAGTGCCAGTCGCGATCCGTACTTTCGGGTCGTGACAAAGTTGGTATCAGAGCGTAGGTTTTACCTTTCTGAGTGTAGGACGACCTTGGTAGATGGAGTAGGTGACTTAAGCAGAGTGGCGTAGCGTGGGTATGATCCGCGACATACTTACGATACGATACTCCGCCTAAGTGACCTTAGGACATAATTGCTTGTATTTCCTTTCTTGATTCCTTACATTCCTTGATTCAATTGCAATGTCTTTATCAGTCCTGTTTCTTATTCCAGCTTCGATGCCGCCAAAGACTACGAGAGCTCAGCGGGCTGCCGCTAGGGATGAGATTCGGGCGGGCCTGTCTGAGGCGAGGATCGAGCGGGAGGATACGCCTACCCCTCAGAGTCCTACTGATCCGCCTTATCCTGACCGTATTGCCAGATTAGAGGCCGGCATGCAAGAGTTGCGGCAGATGATGGGATCTTTAGTTGAGTCCAGCCGGGCACAGAGATCCGAGGACGTTCCTTCCACCGCACAGACCACGATCGTACCTGCTGCACAGATGGTCACTCCTGCTGCTACTACGGAGACTATCCCTGTTTCACTACAGGAGTTCATGAGATTGAGACCTCCAGCTTTTACCGGTACAGATGCGACAGAGGACCCACAGGCATTTCTTGATAGGATGGCTCGGATTTGCCGTTCGTTGAGGTGTTCTGATGATAGATTGGTGGAGTTTGCGAGTTTTCGTCTGGAGGGTCTTGCCCAGACATGGTACGATTCAGTAGAGAGAGGCCGAGCTGCAGGTCTGCCTTCTATGACCTGGGATGAGTTTACATCTGCATTTCTTGCCCGTTTTCTTCCGGAGAGTGTCCGAGATGCTCGCGCCCGTAGTTTTGAGTCTTTGCGCAAGACTCCTGGGATGACAGTGTCGAAGTATGATATACAGTTTACCCAGTTGTCTCGATATGCTCCGTACCTAGTCGACACAGAAGAGAAGAGAATAAAGAGGTTCGTGCGAGGGCTTGATACACAGCTATTCCTTGCCATCGGCACCCAGCATTTTGACACATACGCAGCCGCGATGGATGCAGCCTTACTTTTGGAGGAGTGTATTTCTGAGACTTCGGTCGTTTCTGGGCCGAAGAGGATCCGCACTGATACGCCAGCTCAGCGGCAGATAGGTAGACACCGCGATAGATTGTTTCCGGGAGATGGCGGAGGCAGAGGATTGAGACGAGGTCAGTTATTTGGTTCATATCCACAGACCCAGCAGCCGTCTCCAGGATGTTTTCGGTGTGGGAGTCAGTACCACCGTGTCAGAGACTGTACCATGGGACGTCAGGGCACGGCGACAGTTCCGCATGTGACTTTACCACCTTCACCACCTTCTCAGAGAGCTTTACTTCCTACTCCTGACGATGCTCCACGTCAGTCAGATGCTTCTAGAGGCCGTGGGCGCGGCGGTCCGGTTCTGAGAGGACGAGGCGACAGAGGCAGAGGCAGAGGCCGAGGTAGAGGCAGAGGACAGCCAGCTATTAGTGGTGGACAGGCCCGAGTGTTCGCATTGACTCCTCAGGATGCACAGACATCCAATGCCGTCGTGACAGGTACTCTGCCAGTATGTTCTTTTGATGCACGGGTATTATTTGATCCAGGCTCCACACATTCCTATGTTTCCACGTATTTTGCACCGAGGTTGGGCCGAGAGTCTTCTCCGTTAGATCAGCCGCTTGTCGTTATTACCCCAGTAGGCGAGTCTTTTGTTGCTCGTTTTGTGTACCGATCGTGTTCCGTTCGTATCGGGGAGAGAGATTCTTCAGTTGATTTGATTCTCCTCGATATGCTAGACTTTGACGTTCTTTTTGGTATGGACTGGCTAGCCACCTGTTATGCATCCGTGGACTGCCGTGAAAAAGCAGTCAGATTCAGTTTTCCTGGTGAGCCGGTTCTTATTATTCAGGGAGATCGTAGCGCTACCCTTCCCAGCTTGATTTCTTCTCTTCGCGCTGGTCAGCTCTTAAGGAAAGGGTGTCAGGGATTCTTAGCTTATGTTTGGGATACTAGCTCCACAGAGGTTCCGTTGGACCAGGTCCATGTTGTGAGAGAGTTTCCTGATGTATTCCCTGACGAGCTGCCTGGCCTGCCACCAGAGCGCGAGATTGAGTTCTGTATTGACTTGATCCCTGGCACGGGGCCTATCTTTATACCGCCTTATCGGATGGCCCCGGCGGAGCTGAGAGAGCTAAAGGATCAGTTACAGGACTTGCTGGACAAAGGGCTTATCCGACCGAGTGTGTCACCTTGGGGTGCTCCCGTCTTGTTTGTTAAGAAGAAGGACGGAAGTATGCGTTTATGCATTGATTACCGTCAGCTGAACCGGGTTACTGTGCGGAACAGATATCCCCTACCCCGCATTGATGACTTATTCGATCAGCTCCAGGGTGCAGGGTTTTTCTCGAAGGTTGATTTACGGTCAGGTTATCACCAGTTGCGGGTTCGGAAGGAGGATATTCCGAAGACCGCTTTTCGTACTCGATATGGTCATTATGAGTTCTTGGTGATGTCGTTCGGGCTCACCAATGCCCCGGCTGCATTTATGGATTTGATGAACCGTGTATTCAGGCCGTATCTCGATCAGTTCATCATTGTGTTCATTGACGACATCTTGGTTTATTCTCGGAGCCGGGAGGAGCATGAGCAGCACTTACGTATCACATTGCAGACTTTGAGGGAGCATCAGCTGTTCGCCAAATTCTCCAAGTGCACATTCTGGTTAGACAGTGTCGACTTCTTGGGTCATGTGGTGACGAGAGATGGTATTTGCGTGGACCCGAAGAAGATCGAGGCAGTTCAGCGTTGGCCTAGACCGGTATCAGTTACAGAGGTTCGTAGCTTTCTAGGTCTGGCCGGCTATTATCGACGTTTTGTCCAGGATTTCTCCCGCATTGCTGCACCGTTGACCGGGTTGACCCGGAAGGGGGTTCCTTTTGATTGGACCCAGGCATGTGAGGATAGCTTTCAGCAGTTGAAGACTCGTCTGACTACTGCACCAGTGTTAGCATTGCTTTCAGGATCAGGCGGGTTCGTCGTATATTGTGATGCTTCTCGAGTAGGGCTGGGATGTGTATTGATGCAGCACGACAGAGTTATCGCGTATGCTTCTCGGCAGCTGAGGAAACACGAGCAGAACTACCCCACCCATGATTTAGAGATGGCTGCAGTGGTATTTGCACTTAAGATCTGGAGACATTACCTATACGGTGAGTCGTGCCAGATATTCACTGACCACAAGAGTTTGAAGTATATCTTCCAGCAGCGAGACCTGAACCTGAGACAGCGCCGTTGGATGGAGTTGGTGAAGGATTATGACTGCGAGATTTTATACCATCCGGGCAAGGCGAATGTGGTGGCAGATGCTTTGAGTAGGAGGCCCGGAGGTAGCTTATCTTGTTTGAGCGCAGTACAGATGCAGTCGACGGCGGATTGGCAGGTGTTATGTGATAGCAGAGTGCAGTTTGAGTTTACTCCTACAGGGGGACAGCTAGCCCATTTCAGAGCACGCCCACAGTTACTTGACCGTATTCACGAGGCACAGTCCGGCGATGCCCGCATTTTAGAGATTATTGAGCAGATTCGGCAGGGCAGAGTTTCTGAGTTCGTGATTGATGATCAGGGGATACTTCGATTTGGGACTCGACTGTGCGTGCCAGATTCAGAGGGACTGAGGCGTGATATTCTCGAGGAGGCACATAGATCAATATACAGTGTTCACCCAGGTTCCACCAAGATGTACCGTGATTTGAGAAAGGTTTACTGGTGGGACGGGATGAAGAAGGATGTTACAGACTTTGTGTCCAGATGCCTGACTTGTCAGCAAGTCAAGGCCGAGCACCAGAGGCCAGCCGGCGAGTTACAGCCTTTGCCCATCCCTGAGTGGAAGTGGGAGCAGGTCTCCATGGACTTCATTGTGGGTCTACCCAGGACCAGTCGAGGGTACGACTCTATTTGGGTGATTGTGGATCGACTGACGAAAGCGGCTCACTTCCTGCCAGTGAAGACCACTTTTGGATTTTCTCAGTACGCCCAGGTTTATATTGATGAGATAGTGCGACTGCATGGCGTTCCGACTTGCATCGTGTCCGACCGTGGCACCCAGTTTACCAGCCGATTGTGGCAGAAACTACAGGAAGCTTTGGGCACCCGATTGAGTTTTAGCACAGCCTTTCATCCGCAGACTGACGGTCAGTCGGAGCGTACGATTCAGACTCTTGAGGACATGCTCAGAGCTTGTGTTTTAGATTTCGGTGGTAGCTGGGATCGTCATTTGCCTTTGATTGAGTTTTCCTACAATAATAGCTTCCAGGAGACGATTCAGATGGCACCTTTCGAGGCTTTATATGGGAGGAGATGTCGATCGCCTGTATGTTGGACAGAGCTTAGGGAGAGCAGTATTTTGGGGCCTCAGATTGTACAGGAGACGACCGAGAAGATACAGCTGATTCGGGACAGGATGAGAGCGGCACAGAGCAGGCAGAAATCATATGCTGACAGGCGTCGTCGCCGACTCGAGTTCGCTGTTGGCGATCATGTTTTCCTGAAGGTCTCTCCGATGAAGGGTGTGATGAGATTTGGGCGGAAAGGGAAACTGAGTCCTAGATATGTTGGTCCTTTCGAGATCCTAGAGCGTGTTGGTCCAGTCGCTTATCGGCTAGCTCTTCCGCCCAGCTTCCCCGATGTTCACCCCGTATTCCATGTCTCGATGCTCCGCAAGTACCTTCATGATCCTTCTCAGGCGATTCAGCACCAGACGATCCAGTTAGAGCGTGATCTTTCTTTCACCGAGCAGCCGGTTGTCATCTTGGATCGGCAGGTGAAGAAATTGAGGTCGAAGGTCATACCGTCTGTCAAGGTTCTTTGGCGTGGCCCGAACAGCGAGGAGGTCACCTGGGAGACCGAGGTCGAGATGAGGAAGAGATATCCCCATCTTTTTGAAAGTACACGTAGTTAAATTTTAAATTCGGGGACCGAATTTCTTTAAGGGGGGAAGATTGTAACCCTTCGAAAATCGTTTAGGCAGTTTTTCGGTAATCGGCTAATTTTTCGGCTTTTTCCGTAAAAAGTCAAAATTGATATTTTTCATTGTAGACCTAATTATACAAAATTTAAATAAGATATTACTATAATTTTGTCACTAAAATGTCACTTATAATTATCTAGTTAAATAAAAAAAAAAATTCGTAATTAATTATTTTTTATTATTTTAAGCCTTTTTAAAATACATTAAATTAGGGATAAATACAAATTTAATTAGGTAAATTTCATAATTAGGAATCTTTATAAGCTAAAATATGGTGTTAATAAAATTATAACATGGCTTGCAAACTTTTAGCATTTTGGTGAGAAAATTATGAAAAAAATGATGAAAAAAGGGTTTTTTTTGTAAAAAGGTTGATATGAAAGCATGAAATGATATCATATGATGTTGTAATGACCTAGAAACTTCTCAACGGGTCGTGACATAATAACATAAGTTGTGAGGGGTTTTTATACAAAGTATAGGAAATTGTGCAAATTTGAATGTATTAAGGGTGTAAGTGAAAAAGGGATAGGAAACAATTTAGCTCAGAATTTTATTACAAATTAAAACAAATAGATGAGATAATGGAAGGACACCTCTTACTTGCATGCGCGCACACACGCAACCACATCCTCCTTGCATGAAACAACCACATCTTGCTTAGTATCACCTCCTCCTACCATCTCACTCTTCCTATCACCGCATATAAACCTTGTTCAGATCATTTAACTAATTAAAATCAGAAATTTTAAAGAAAGAAAAAGAAACCAAGAACAAACAAGGAAGAATAAGAGAAAGGAGAAGAGCTAAGTTTAGGATTTCCTCACCATCAAGCTAGGACAAAGAGCTTGTGCATCTTGGAGGGTGTTCTACCAGCAAGTTACTTGTAGGTAAATCTTTAATCACAGTAGGAATTTAATGCTGTTAGTAGTTGAACTTTGAAATCAAAAAATTTGTTTCAAGTATCGTAATTTAGTAAAAACTAGGCTCTGTTTGAATTTGCTTTAATTTAGAGAAAAATTAACTTAACTAAACAGGACCTAAATGTGGTATGATGAACCTAGAGCAAACCATAGGAGCACAAACCAGAGGGATCGGATTTTGGCCGGCGACCAATAAGGAAATTCTAGTGTCGCCGGATTTGTATGAAGCTAGGGAGTTTTGGCTTGTTGGGTAGGTTTCTGTGTAGAATTTAGGTCATTTTGGTATTGTTTAAACAAGTTAGTTTAACTGTATATAAAATCTGGAAGCTAATATCGGAAAAGGTATCTAACAACCCAAAATGCGACACAGTTAAAATGTATCGCGATTTGTTTTATGTCGCGATGCAGGGTTTGGTTAAATTCCAGTAAGGTTAAGTGTTAGATAGCTTGAAATAATCGTTTACAATATAACTAGTACGTAGGAACGTGTGTTTTCTTATTCGCCGTGTCGGAGTAGCCGTTTCCTTGTGCAAGTAAATTTCCGATGTTAGATTCAAATACGGGAACTTCGGAGGCCGCAAAGAAAGGAAAAGGATTGGTGATCTGAGTTGATTCGACGTATTCCGGTGAATAGACTAAATATTTACCGGGGGATTTTGTATGGATGGCGTGATATGCCCGTAGTTAAGTTTAAATAAAAATAGGCTTTTGTATGTTAAATTGATCATATGCATTCATATAGATATATATACATCGCCATGTTAATAATTTTTAGAACACTGCACAGTTATCGACGAGTTATGCCGCACCTACACATAACTACATGTTACACTACACCTCGTCGATATTAACATGTCACATATACACTTAGTACTTATTATACTAAATATGATTCCCATCATACCTTAAACATCAAGAATGGTAGTTATTTTTCATAAATGTTATCATGTTTTATCTCTAAGTATTTGTAGTTCTGATATAAGATGCATTGGATTACTACGGATTTATGGTTTTGAGTTTTTATACACTATCGAAAGGATTCAATGATTTTCATGATTGATGTGACATGTCCACCATGAAATGTCGTTTTTTGATTTGGTTTTTTTCGAACCGGATGGGATAGCTATACGGTTGTGGAATTTCTTACGTATATCCGGGCTGGGTGGGGTCGCTATACAGCCGGATTCATGGTGAACCCGGTCGAAGCCGAGGGGCTGGAAAGCCGCACTATAGGCGGGGAGCCTAACGAGGATATTCAATACCGGAGACAGCTGTGAACACGGCGGATATCTATGTGATACCGACCGGTGTTATTGATTGACAGGATCGTTCGGGAAACGATACCTGATGAAACACCGAAGATTTGTGTCGATGTTGGACACGGGAAGAAAATGAACCTTAATTGAAAAATAATTGATGAGATTTCAGTTTTGATTTATACATTGAGTAGTACATATTCATGATTCCACCTATTATTATGCATCACATTCATCATTGTTGATATTAGTTCTAGATCGGCATACTTACATTATCGGCCGATATATGTTAGTTTTATTCACTGAGTTGGCAACTCACCCCCGTTGTGCCACAGTTCTTTGCAGGAGTCGAGTGGACGGAGAGCAGGAGACAGACCCACTTATCAGTTTATCGCTCTTTTTGCTAGGTGGGTTACTTATGTAATATCCTTCTCTTTTGGTATTGTATATTGAATCTAGAGTTTCTCCATCATACCCTGTATAATGACTTAGAACGATATATGGTTATATGTATATATTTCGACAGATAAGATCGTTCAGTTGTATTAAATTATATTTCTTTTATTGTGTCTGAGATTCTTCTTTGACGTCGTATTATGATTATGTGTTGAATTCCACTGTTAGTATTGTTGCTCCCAACTAGGGATGCAACCAAATTAAACAATTTATAACTGCTTTTATTATAAATTCAATAGGGAATTATTGTTAAGATCTTAAATACTTAAAATCTGTGATTTTTACTTAAAAACTAAATTTTTTCTAAAATTCCGTAAAAAGGGTTTTTGATCTTGGTTTTTGGTTTACTCGGATTGTGTCGATATCTTTAGATATTTTACAATCCAAGTGCTGGTCATATCCAAACTTTGGGTCGTGACACCTGCTGCCACCGCTATATAAACCCCTTCTTCAGACGGTTCAAGTAAGCCATTTTTACTCCACCAAACCGTTACTCTGCTCGGATTTCCTCTCTAACTTGACCGTCGGAGGGTCTTCGGTGGTACAACCATCCCGGGATTTCCTTGCAGGTAGCTCGGCAACAACCAATCTCAAACCCATTGAGATCCACACGCTTTCAGGAGCCTGCCTCTAGATCCAATTTCAGCCATCCATCGCTGCCATCAGCAGATCAACGGAAGGTAATATCTTGGCGTGATCCAGGTCGCGTCACTCTCAACCTTATCCAGTAATGAGCTTGTCTAGTGCCATTGTCCCTTCAATTTCAAGTTTCGGGTTCGTGGGCAATCTCATTTGAAAGGAGAGCGATTATTTAGCTGCGTTAAATACCAGTCTTCGAGTAAGCGAGGATGTGGGTTCTTTTTTATGAGAGAAAGATATACCTAAATACCTAGAAGATATGAGAACGACTTAAACATAAGTTCCAGCTCTATCTTCCTAACCAGACACTAATTTTTGATGGAAAACTAGTGAGGGTTTTTTTAGTGCAATTTAAATGTATGTGGAGTATTTTAAGTAAATACGAAATATGGAAGGTATTTTAGTAATCAACGAAGTATGAGAGAGCATTTTAGTAAATAGCCCTTAGGCATAAAAATGTCTCCCTACCTTTGTCAACAATCGAGTCAAAGAAATTATTTCATGATTTTTAAATTTAAATCATTTCAAAAGCAGCCGAGGGACAAAGAGGAGAGCATGGTATTTCACTCATTCTTCTGTAATTCTCAGAGCTCGATATACCCCGGATCTATTTTCTTCTTTTCTTTATTTTTTATGGAATAATAAGCCGTAATCTGATGGAAGCTGGATTTGAGCCTCATACATCTTGCATTCTTGCTCAATTGCACAGAGGTTCCTGCATTAGGCAATAACGGCACCGTTTTCTATGATTTAAAATGAATGAAGAGAAGCACGGACGAAACCACGTATGTGGTAACCGGGCGATTGGCCCCAAGATCCCTAAATTATGCTTGATTCTCCTTTTTAGTTCTTGCCCCTCTCTCCCAAAAATCTCTCCCACATAAGCGAATAATTTATGCAGTTATCTTGAATTTTTTTTAATTAAATTAGGCAATTATTTTGATTTATGGAGAGAATTTAGATGTTTTTTCGTTCTTTTATTGGAAATCATACAATCCTTAACTATATGAGACACTAATCTAGATTTATTTTAGCAGAACATATAAAATATTTTTGAAAGGAAAGCCCATGCAGAAATAAATTGGGCATCAAATAAGTTATTACAAATAATTAACATATTAATAATTATCAAGGGTTCTATTGGGAATGGGAGCTCATCCAAATAAACATTTGACCCTCACTTTGAATTGCAATTTTTCTTATCGCTTTAGCTATACTCTTTTGGTTATTGTCTTCATATATTTTTTCAAATAAAAGCATATCGCTTATTTTAATTTTACTCTATAAAAAATTTAATTTTAAATCAAGGTTCAACTCTGGATATCCTTGTATATATGTTCTAAAGAATTTATACCAACCTAAAAAAGGACCACAGTTTTAGCTCTTTAAATTAAGAATCCTAGTTCCGTCCCTGAAGAGAAGGGAAATAAAAGACAGCCGCCTTATAACCAAATTCTCTTGGATACATAATTTACAACAATTTCAATATATATTAATATGCACTGTGCATGCAAAAAAGCTAGTTTGTATATAAAAAAATGGTTTGGAGATAAATTCACTAAAAGATTAGAAGAGCAATATTCATGATATAAGATAAATGGAAAACCAATGAGGAATAACTCAGTTGGTATGGCACTTCCCGTCGTGAGGAGAGTGATGTGCGGGGTTTGATGACGTTTTCAGGACAAACTCGTGGGTCCCTTAGATGCGTGTGTGTTGTGTGTTTATGTGTGTTGCTATTTGCGTGATTATGTTGTGTGCATGAGTTAAGCTTACAAAGCAATTCCACAGAAAAAAAAAAGATAAATGGAAAACGGATTGAAAAAGGGAAATAGGATTGGTTTTAATTTTTACTTCAGTATATACCAAAAGAAACCTCTAATCTTTCATTGACTTTTTCCATCCTTTAAAACACTATTTACTAATCATAAATTCTATTAAACACTACTGACCTCTAACCCAAATAATGATTCATCTTCTTTTTCAAAATCCTAAATTTGCAAATTTTCTATTGAAACATATCAACCTTCATGTCCAAAGCCCCAACACTGAACCACTATCATCGAAATTCTCTTATCTTCTATCGTTCTAAACCCTAAATCTATAAATTTCCATCTTCTATTTCTCATCATTCTCATCATTTTTTTCCAAAATTCTAAATCCAACTCTAAAATTTCAATTCTTTATCATTTACATCCAAATATTTTAAAACCAAGCAACTCCATATCCTCCATTAACCTTAAAACCATCTAGCATTCTTCAATTCTTCATCTTCTACATCTAAATCCCTAAAACATTATAAAAGTTTTCAACCACTTCACCTTAAAACTCCAAGCTTTCAAAATTTTTTTGGACGCGGCCCTTTTATGAATCGAACCAGCAATTTGTCACATTGGAGAGAGAAAGGATAACACCTTTGATTTATTATTTTCCACTTTCCAAATTTTAAAACCCATCCATCACTCTTCCAATTCTCTCATCTTCTATGACCATAAATCAGAACTCCCGAAAATTATCCTTCAATTTCTCATCTTCACCTTCACAATCCTTGGATCTCTCCTTCTTTTTCCTTAATCTAAAATTTCTTAATTAATCTCTCTCCGAATCACTCATCTTCTATTTTCAAAATATCCTAACCCCAACAATTTCATTTTTATTTCACTATTCTCACTCAAATAATCCTAAAATTCTTCAGTTTCCTAAACTACTCTTAAATACATCAATTAACCGTTTCTGTTGGTTCTTAGAGGAATATCCTAAAAAGATCAAGTTCTATTCAACAGAGGGTCCCTAAAATAAAATGTTTTGCTTCATGGGACCTAATTAGAAAATGCATCCAGTTTCATGGTTTGTGGACTTTTGCGCTCTCTATCATATGATTCGTATCACGTGCATAAATATATATTTTATAATATTTTGGACGGAACCACAGAGGCCTGCCGGCTACATTTTTTGTCCTGATGCTGTAGCTACAGTGGCACTTTTGATATTTCTGCCCCTCTACAGGCCCAGTTTGTTTCCTCTGAATTTATTCCATTTTTCCAAATTATATATAATAATCTACGGGATCTTGATAAATACAGAAATTTGAAAAAGATAATAATTAAACGACCATTTATGTCCGTTGTTGTTTCATTTAATAACTAAATCGCTCTCGATCGATGCAGAGCTACTAATTGGAGATTGTCAGTTATCTGACCATAATTGGCTAACAATATATTATTTCTTTTTTTTCCCGTATAAGCAAATTTTCTATTGCTAATTTGTTAGAATGCTTTTTCTAAAAAAGGATAGAATATAGCATTTATTCCAATGCTAGTAACAAATAGAGCAATCTTCTAAACATACAATGGTAATTGATAATTCTACATGCATACATACACAAGTAATAAAATAGCAACTATTCTTATGCTAGCAGTCTATCCACTTTATATTCCTACATAAATGTTAATATAACATGTGTTTAATTAGTTTTTTTTTAAAAACTAATTAGAAAACCATTTCATTTGCAATCATATGTAGATAAAACTGCAGTTGCTGCAACCTTTTATTTTGTTTGCTTGAAATTTAGTTTTAACTATATATTTTGCAAAATATGTGTTTGATTGGATGAACTTACAATACATAAATAACCAACTTTTCCTTTATTTTCTGTGTTCTGACGGATGTAGTTGCATAAACGTTCAATTTGAATCTAATGCAACTATATGTTTTTTTTTTTCAAATTGTTGTTCAAACAACCACTACTGGCCAAACATATGTATTTATACTTTTTTTTTTCTGGAATCACATGAGTCTCCAATTATATCTGATGATGCTCGATATCGGTGATCTCCCAGATCAGGACACGTGGCAGATGACGTGTCCCAAGGCTCATAAGAAAGGACCCACAGTGGCCGACCGGACCACTCTTGTGCCCGTCCTACAAGCAAACGCTGGCTCACCTCCAAGCCCACAGCACAATTGGCCTCCTCGGCCCTATAGCTCGTCTCCGAGCTATCATAGGTCCGAGCCTCCTCGGCCCTCTCAGCTCGCCTCCGGGCTCGAGCAGAACCAAGATACTTCGGCTTTCCCGCTCCTCCGCGAGCTCTCCCGCTCCTCCGCGAGCTTTCCCGCCGCGATCATCTTCTCGATCTCATCGACCGACCGACAGCACCGGTTGCAGGCGTAACCGCCATCCCGCGAATCTCGTCATGTGCGAGATCTCCGCCGGCCACATCCCACGTTCCACGCAACCACGATCCCCCATTAGCGAGCCTGTCTCACCATTAATGGGAGGTCCCGCTCATCACGCGGGCGTGACGTCGGGAGCGTAACGGCCGGCGTGATTCTCGCGCCTGCCTCGCCTGCTGCCACCGCTATATAAACCCCTTCATCAGACGGTCCAAGTAAGCCATTTTTACTCCACTAAGCCGTTACTCTGCTCGGATCTCTAGTCTAACTTGACCGTCGGAGGGTCCTCGGTGGTACAACCACCCCGGGACTTTCTTGCAGGTAGCTCGACAACCCCAACCTCAAACCTATTGAGATCCACACGTTTCAGGAGCGACCGCCTCCAGATCCAATCTCAGCTACCCATCGCCGCCATCAGCAGATCAACGGAAGGTAACATCTTGGAGTGATCCAGGTCGCGTCAGCTGGCGCCGTCTGTGGGAAATCCTTGATTCCCC
Source organism: Agapanthus africanus (assembly GCA_030015575.1). Lineage (NCBI taxonomy): Eukaryota > Viridiplantae > Streptophyta > Magnoliopsida > Asparagales > Amaryllidaceae > Agapanthus > Agapanthus africanus. The sequence goes on from CM057337.1 coordinate 820,303,142, forward strand.
AAAAACAAAAGTTCACTTTCCGATCTCAATCCAATGGCGAGCGATCTTCACGACGATCCAAGAACCAGCCGCCACCTCTCCCTCAACGGAGGCGCGGACAAACCTCCTCCGCCGAATGCCATCAACGCCCTCGTCGGCCGGATAGACCGACTCGCGTCTGTTGTGGAGGCGCTGATCCGCGTCCAAACGGCAGGGTAAGATCACCAAGTCGCCGCTCCCGTGCCTCGAGACCAGGACCCCTACAGGGGGAGAGAAGACTTCGTTCGCGTCGGCACCGCCGACCATCGCCTCGCTACCTCCCACGGCCGCAGATCTTCCGAGTCGATACGTTCTGAGACCCGCTGGGCACCACATAGTTCGACACCGAGGTCCGTCGCCAGAGAACCTCGCCCCGAGATCCTCCGAGCACCTGTCCCTTTCGAGGAGATCTCTGTCAGCTCGCCTGTTACCAGGCATGACCGACACCCCTCCGTCGACGGGGTCACGCGGACGGAACTCGCCTCGGCGGCTCGAGGGCCACCTCGCCGGGGGATTTAAGGAACCTCATTGAGAGGAACCGGAGCCGCGACCAGACACGGGCCTCCAACAGTAGAGGTCGGGGATCAGAATGAGCCGAGTCATCGGAATACCACGACCGACTCGACACCCACGAGAAGAAGATCGAGGGTATGCACCCGGAGAGTCACCGTTCGAGCGACGGGGCTAAGTACGCTGCCGGCCCGCTCACCAAACCATTCACCGAGGAGCTGCTTGCTGTCCACGTCTCCTCTCGCAACAAGCCCCCAAAGGTCTCCCTTTTCGACGGTAAGTCTGACCCGAAGGACCATTTAGATGCGTTCACCGCAGGGATGAGCTTCCAAGACAACTCCGACGCCGCCCAATGCCGGGCTTTCCCGGCCACCCTCATCCACTCCGGACGAGATTGGTTCCGAGGACTCGAGCCGCGCTCGATCTCAACTTTCGACGATGTCACGCCCCACCCCCAATACAGAGAGCATTGTCCACTCTGGCCGAAACTGCACGGTTTTGTCCTTCGGAGCTAACCGGACCCGACCAGAGGCCACTTCCAAAGAGGTCACCCATCCCAGGACTTCCCTGGCCCGAGCACGCTTAACTACGGAGTTCTTAAACTCCTGTAGTGCCGGTTCACTTAAAATGCGCCTCTGTATTGAAGAGTGGTATCATTCCATTTATAGTATAGATCTACCCTCTTTTGGAATGTATTCCGAAGAGTCCTCATTGTTCTAAGTGGGTCCCACAGATTCAAGAGGTGGCCCCCACGGATTCAAGAGGTGGCCCCCACCCACTTAACATGACACTTGGTGTGGCACTTTGTTCCATGTGGCACTTTGCTCCGTGAGCAAGAACCGGGTCCCAACAGACGAGCTGGCCACCCAATTCTTCGGCCACTTCGTCGGGAACAGGCGGCAAAAGTGCACCGTGGACCACCTCTTCACGATCAAGAGCGGGGACAAAGAGACGTTCAAAGTATACGTCACCCGCTTCTACAACGCCCTTCTCGAGGTCCCCGAGCACCGAGACGAGACGGTCATCACGGCACTGAGGTCTGGCCTTAGGCATAAGGAGTGGTTACGCTCCTTTGCATTAGCGCAACCTAAGACCATGGCCGAGGTAAAGGCCTGGACCAAGCGCGAGGTCCGGCTCGAATCTGAGGTGAACGCAAACCTCCCCCGGGCCGAGAAAACCGACAAAAAGAAGAGGGCAAGTGAAGAGAGAAGGGGACTTGAGCGGCAAAACCCTTACCTCCCAAAATTCCAGGAGTACACCCCGCTCAACGTCTCCCAGGCGGTGCTACTAGAGGAGGACAAGGACGAGGGGTTCTTCAGGCTTCCCCCGGTCTCGCGAATGGCCTCAACGCGAACCCGAAGCCCCTACCGTGGTTTTCACAGATCGCTAGGCCACTCCACGGAGAGCTGCAAACAACTCCGAGACTATATTGAAGAGCTCATCCGTTCGGGGCACCTCGCAGCGTATCTAAGGTACAAGCGACAAGCTGACCGTGAGCAGGAGCAGCGTCCCCTTCCGTCGAGCTGACCATCGGCCAGATCATGGTAGTGTCAGCGGAGGATACGCCTGGTACCCACAAAGTTTGGTACCCTGTGTCGGGCGTAGATACCAATGGACATCCGGGGGCTCAAGCTGCACGAATAAGAACATCTACTAGCATGTATTTTCTTTTCAGAGCGATGTACATCTTTCTTGAGATCTTTTGTTCATATAATAAAGGGATCAATAAAGAATTGCAGAAAAGAAAAAGAATCTTATTCGTTCAAGAGGTGCTATAGGCTCCTCAGCCGTATATAAGAATATATATTACAACAATGGGGGAATGGGGTACAGAGAGCATTGTTCGTGGTTCTCTGAAGATATTTCCTCCAGCGGAGCCCTCACGGCATTTAACCTCTCCCTTCGATGACCCCCGCTAGCGTCGGCATCGAGCCTTAGGTGGTAGCACTCAAAGACGAGCGCCTCCGAGCAATTTAGCCGGCTCGCAGAGATCAGGTCAAAATGCCTCAGAGACCTCAGCTTGCCAATGGCCTCGTCTTTCAGCTGCTCGGACAAGGGTTTGTAGAGCTCCGGCGATGCCCTCCAGATGGAGTACATCAGCAGCTGGAGGAGGGAGGAACGCCGAGGGAGCAATCGGCCGAAGTGGTCCTCGATCTTGCCTATAACCAACTGCACCGTATTCTCGGTGCAGTACAGGTCATAGAGGTAGACGTCCTCGAAGTTTATGATGTCTTTGATGGTGAAGGGGAAGTCCTCCATTTTTGCGTTTCGGGTATGAGGAGCAAAGTAAACAACACCCCCTCAATTTTATAGCCCCCAAATGCCCCCCGGAGTTCAATGGTCATCCGTTTCACTCGCGACAGTGTCGCCACGCGGCAGAAGTTACGCCGGTCGATGTGAAACCGACAAGACACTCCGTCGCTTCGCGTTGCCCACACAATCACGACACGTATCGCCAGCGACCGTACCTCTTCTCGGTGCACCGACTGGCTATCAAAGTCAAAGCCCTCACCAAGAGGCAGCCGAACGGCTACCCTGCTTGGCTATCCCTGGCCGGTAGCTTCCTTACCTCACAACGCCTGGGATCTAAGCCCTCGCATAGAGGCAGCCGAGCGGTTACCCTGCTCGGCTATCCCTGGTCGGTAGCTCGCCTACCCCACAACGCCAGGGATTGAAGCCCTCACCAAGAGGTGACCGAGCAGCTTCACTGCTTGGTTCATCCTTGGCAGGCCTCCTACGGCCCTTCCAGCGCCAAGGACCTAAGCCCTTACTAAGAGGCAGCCCTTGTTGGATATAGTGCCCTCAGAGTCAATTATTGGATCACAGGCACGTGATTGCAATAATTGAGGGAGGACCTATACCGGTAGGACAGTCTTACCCGAGATGATAGAATGCTATCTGGTTTATCTTTATCATCGTGTACTGCTTTAGGTGACCTTACAGGTCACTTTTGCGCGTTGATAGAGCCCCTAGGATTCTTGCTTGACTGCCAGCAGTATGAGGGCGATCATATACGTGGGAGCTGATAGTCTATAAGCACATCCTTAAAAGGTCCTTAATCGTGCGAGTTTTGAGACAGGGCATCGATTCTCCAGAGTAGACTAGTGTATACAGTCGAGACCCCGACGAGGGGCGGTGGCCGGTCTCACAAGCCACTGGTGTCAGTTGGTTCACCTAAGATGTATACAGGTGCTCATTGGGTTATGAGTACACCGGACAGGACTCGCCGGGAACATGCTAGTTGGTCTTATACCTAACATCAGATAGCAGTTCCCTGGTGACATGTGTACAGGTTGGTTCATCGACCTGAGATCGTCATTTGTCTCGTGTGAGTTCCCACTGTACTTAGATTACTACCCTACCACGCTCAAAGGAGATGTGTAAACAGGTTTTAGTTGGGTACAGTCCCGAGCCACATGGAGGCAGTGAGCGGATCTGCAGGGGTTCGTCTCTCCCGGTATTGGGGGTGAGGTCGCGCTGTGTCTAGGAGAGCCATTACACGAAGCCCTCGGCCGAGACAGGAGATTTACTGGTAGGTATTCCAGTAGTATCTCAGGGTGTTCTGGGCTACACTCCGACACGACTTGTACTGCTTTTGGGGGTCTGACTTTTACCAACCCCCTAGGCCCGCCATGCGATGCTCATAGACGAACGGACCGGACTGTACGGATATTGTCACTGACAGGCTCAGTAGGGTGTCAGGATGAGTTCGCTCATCGACGTCCCTTTTGGTCAATAGCTGGTGGCTCGTTACGTATGGCTGATACCACTGACGTGCTAGTGGTTAAATGTACAGCCATAGTATTGACGAGTCTTTAGAGTCCCGCACACACAGTTACTCAAGTTTCAGGCGAAACGCTGTAGAGGCCGTATGGAGATATGGCAGGGTTCGATCAGATATGTGCGGTATTGCACGGATCGTGATCGGACGGATTTTACTAGCGGGCTTTGGTTTAAGCCGGATCCTAGTATTAGACAGTGTAGATTTTGTCTCTTTGCATTTGTATTCAGTGGGAATACAAATGCGGGCATGTATATACAGTCGCGGGGTTTTTCTGTAATTTATTACGGGATCAGTTTTCTGAAGTTGCCAGTTTGCATTCCGTTCCGGCCAGTTTTCCTTTGTTCTTTCACGGCCGGACTTCTGGTGGAAGGGGGTTATTTGCAAGTTTGCAAATAACTTTTTTGTGGAGGGGGTTTCTTGCATATGATGGCTTCATGTTGGTTATTAATCATGAGATTCTTTTTCTATCTCATCCATAGCATTTATTATGATGGACTTTGATTTGAAATGGGTGTGACCATTTCTTTTCTCATGTTGGTACATATTCTTTCTTGACTTTTCTCCTCTTAATTTATTCATTCATTTTTCCTCCTCTTTGATAAGAGGCCGGCCACACTTGAGGGGTGAGATGAGAGGAAATTTCATTTGGTGTGGTTCTCATTTTGGCTTGCTAAAAATTACATTGCTCATCTCTCCAATGTTCTTCTTCCCTCCACATCAAAGGCAACTAAACCCCAAATGAGACAAGGCTTTTCTACACTACATCTACAGTACCCTTGGACGCGTCGGCTTACCAACTTCGCGCCCGATTTGCCTCGGTCCAGAGGTGGGAGCCCGTAAAAGAAATCGACTACGTGGTGCCCTTTTCCGACGAGGAGGTGACGAACGAAGATTCCGCGGGAGATCGGAGTGGAGACGAAGACCGAAGGACACGGATCGCTTGGTATAACTCTCTACCCGTCTTTTGGTTTGCTAGTAGCTAGGTTAATGGCCCGATCCGGGACTTTAGTGTGCGGTGGTGCCGGTTTACTAGTTTGTAAGTTTTTCGTTTCCGCATTCCGGCGTCGGATTGACGGCCGGGGCGCTGCCGTGCACTTACATTGGTATCAGAGCCACGCCATTAACCTAGTCTAGCTTGCTCTAATGTGTTTACAAGTTCGATCGAACAAATTTCCGAAAACCCGATTTCCATTGCATGAGTTTCTGTCGAAATTTTTTTTGGGCTCTAAAAATTTTTCAGGTTGTTGCAGAATAACATGCAGGGAATTATAAGACCTCTGCAAAATTTTGGTGCAATGAATCCACTGTTCCACCACGGAACCGCGGCCAAACCCATGCATTGGCCGCAGTTCCGCGGCCATAATGACTCCTTGCTGCACCAATTTTTTCCAGAGTGTCTTAGACTGTCAAATGGGGTTTTTGGAATATTATTTTTTGGGCCCAGATTTTCTGTGAGTGCTACAGTAGTGCTTGGGGCCCATTTCGGTGAATTTGTTCGATCGAATATTTTAAGCATTCTAGTTCACAGTATTTACATTATATCTGCGACCGTGAATGTCATTTGATCGGTAAATCCTGTCCAACTGCTATAGCCCGGTTAGACGGATTTGCGAACGTGACATTCACGTTGATGTTCTGTGTTGTGCTGTGATGTTGCGGATTGGTCGTGGGGGATAGCCTGGATGCAATATTAGTACAGTTTTGTTTTATATGTACATTTGATATTGCGGGACGAGCGTCCGACATGTGGACTGCCGTCACTGCCTGTTTGTATTATTCTTTTGGGGCACGACCGGGTCGAGGTCGATGTACCCGTTGTATGTATATTTTACTTTCTATACTAGGATTGCCCCGCGGAGGGGTGCACGGATAGCCGGATTCTAGAGGGCAACGGGCCCGCATCTCATGGCATTGAGACGGAGGGGGCTTCACTCTAGAATTGGCGGGCTATTCGCCGCACTCGTAGGGGGTATAGGTTGACCCAGGAGGGGTGCCCAAGTTACCGGATTCCATGAATTGCTGGGTGGTCCATTCACGTTGGTGAAGGGGGCTGCCTCGCTTCAGGTCTTGGCGGGTAACTTGCCGCGCCCGTAGGGGTCTAGGATTTTCATTGCACAGGCTATCCACACGACCAGGGGAACGTCGGGTTTCAGTAGCGGCTCTATGAAACCCGGGGATCCCAGATATCTGTATTGCTCTGTGATGCTGGTTACATTTCTGTGATGTTGCATTTTATTACGCCTTGAGCGAATATTATATATTGATATATATACTAGTAGATGTTGTATATATTTTGCATCCGCGCTAGTCCAGTCCCTGCTCTGTCGTTAGTTAAGTAACCTAACGGGTGATGACGGGACCCAGTGGCGAATGCGGATGGCATATACGTACATCATTATTTTTCGTTCTTTATTGGTGTGATCAATTGATGGGACTGCATTGATTCGGATCAATGCAAGCCAAACAAACCTATTCTGATGTTGTTGGAACAATTTTCAAAAAGCTGTTATTGCAATGACATTCACTTTTGTTTTGCACAGTGGCATTCGGTTATGATTATCCAGCACCTCAGTCGACGAGGCAAGGGCCGAGATCCTTTCACCGGGAGTGACCCCTTGGACAGAAATTTGCGTCAGGGCAATAACTTCACTATAACCGATTACTTTTGCTTTGCATCGTGGTATTCAGTTGGAATATCCTGCACCTCATTCTACGGGGAAAGAGCCGAGATCTCTTCACCGGGAGTGACCTCTTTAGCAAAGGTTTTCGTCACTATATTTTTAAAAAAGCTATCCGTTCCTTCAACGATATCAAGTTCATTACGTTAAAGGTTTTTCGCCAGAAACCATTCGTAGCCCTCCGTCATTTCAGGAAGGTAGCACTTAGTATTCATGATATGTATGTTGGCCTTCGTCAAGGCATAGTGTATGCTAGCTATTTGTTACTTTTCTGTAGCATAGATAGATGCGTTGCTTTGGGACAATCATACTACTATTTTGGCCTTCGTCAAGAGTATGTACGGGTGGGTTCAAATTAACCTGGATAATGACGGGTAGAACTTAACATGTGACTTATGATTTGTTGACCTTCGCCAAGGTCATAACAGCATGGGGCAAAAATCACATCGGGAGTTTCTAAAGAAACTGAAACTTGCCAGATATGTGCATACCTTCTGGAGTGTGATGGCGTGAGCGGATTCCGTCACGTTATCATGCGATGATAGTTGGATCCCGATTCCCACTGATGAATTGGTTTACTCCTTGGGTGATCCCGATTAATTCTTCTTCCAGGTTTGGGGAAGAATTTGACGGTACAGTGGGAGGTTTCCTGATTAGATAAAGTGATAACCATTCTGATCTAGGTTAGAGTGCACGCTGAGTGTTTCTTTTCTCTCTCTCTTTGGCAGCGACCATTGACCCGACCCTAAACTATGACTCAGTGACCAAGTTAACCGAACCTTCTTATAAGACTGGATTTTGGATTGTCAGAATTGCAGACCTTATTGCCACTCCTACTTTTACCCTTTTCTCCGGGACACCCCGTATTACTACGAACGTCCACTTCCATTGGACAAAACCATTGTATGGTTATATACGAAATCGAAGGAATTTATTCGAGGATGGTTTCCGGTTCTGGAGAAAACGAATAGGACTGTTCAGTTGTCTTTTCCTTTTACCTTCTCTCAGGTTGCAAGTGCTCCTTGGATTAGGACAGTACACCTATTACGCAAATTGGATAGTTTTCTTCCAAACCATAGGCTGGTGCCGACTGGTAGGGAATGAAGAAAACCAATTAGCCTAAACGGTGTACAGAAGGTATTAAGTTAAGACAAAGAAAGGGATTAGAAGGAGGGCAAAGTAAATTGCGACTGATATTCACAACCAAACCAAGTATTTCATTACCACTCCCACTTCACCTTTGTATTTCTCCAGGACACTCCGTATCACTACGAAGATCCACAGTTTATTTGGATATTCCATCGTATGGTTATATACGAACTCGAAAGGAACTTGTTCCAGTTCGGGGATGGATTCTAGTCCAGGAGAAATAAGAATAAGGTTTATTCGGTTGTCTTTTATCTTCACCTTCTCTCGCATTGCGAGTGCTCCTAGGATTAGGACAGCACACCCATTATGCTTATTGGATAGTCTTATTCCAAAACATAGGCTGGTGCCGAACGGTAGGGAAGGAAGAAAACCATTTAGCCTAAAGGGGTGTGCAGAAGGTAATGACTAAAGACATATAAAGGGATTTGGTGAGATGGCATAGAAATATACGGTTACAGTTGTGAATCTGGATAATAGAAGAGACATTACTAGGAATACCAGGATACCCCTACGAAACATTTTCAATGTTTCAGTCTCACTGTGTGCTGTTAAAAGAAAACTGATTTCCCAATTAGACACTTGCTCCAGGGTATGTATTTACCAGGTATGATTCTCACATCTGTATGGTTTTACAGATGATGAGTGGGAGTAAGTTATTGGGAATTGGGTGATCATTCTCATTATATCGGGATTCGTTGTAATTGGTGATATATGAGGAAATCGCCTGGGTTGTTTGCCGGACGGCAAATGTTTGGTTTTGAATATCCATTGTTATGCACCAATTTCAAATTGATATATCTGTACGCCTATTTTCATAGAGTGAGATATACCTTTTTGAAATTATGTCTATGATATTTACTTATATCAGTGGATGGTTAGGTAAGGAGCATTGAACAGCGGTGTAATTCTTCTTAACCATAAGTATAGTTTTCAACCTACGACACACAGTGAATGAGTCACTAGACTCAGGGGACTTAAACAGAGTATTGTATATTGTCCAGTGTCCATTAGGACAGAAGGGTTGGTCCTCGTACTACATTCGGTTTACTTATGACTTCTCTAGTTCTTAGACAAGTGTTTCGTAGAGATGCAAGGTCTAAGTTTTGAGAAGTTATAGGTATATGAATAAAGTAGAGAACCAGGTGTTGCAAGTATCGGGATTCTTCAAGATAATCGAAGATGTAGATACTTGTGTATGGTATTCAGATGATAGTAATGATTAAGAGAACTTGCTTCTCTTTCAGGTTACTTATAATTGGAAGCACTCCTAAGTTGAGTAACGCTGATCGGCCTCTCTCCATTTAGCTGACAGGCACTGGAGACAGCTGCATGATTTGAATCTGGTTCAATTAAATCAGTGCCTCTGTTTCTATATTGGATATAGAACAGTTCATATCTTAACGATGTTAAGGTACGGGGAGTTGTCCGGCTTATGCTTAAAACCAGACTCTGGATAACTCAAGGCACGTTTCTATAATGGCTGTTTGTGGGTTGACCCAGGCTATGACGAGGGTTGATTTTCTACCATCTGGAAGATCAATAGTGATATTGTTCTTGACTCGCCACAGTTTTAATAAAAATGGATTTTTTCAGAAAACAGTAGTGGGTGTATGGTAGAACTTGAAGCGATACCAGAACCGCAAACGATTACTGAAATTTGATAAGAACCTAAAGATTCAATCTGTATTGACATTCCATAGCCACTCCGCAGATATGGTGGGTAACCTCAAGCACCCGAGAGGTACTTCGGTAGCCTCAAGGACGGTAGCGGGGAGGTTCTTGTTTACCCAGACTTGCCATTGTTGTTGTTCCAGGCTGTGAGACCCGGCAGGAGGATGGGTATAGTGTCGTTCTAAACTAGCTTTAGAAGTGTACGTCTATATGACTCTGCCAGAGGGTTGTCGTAGTCAGTGGGAGCAGCGGAAGTATAGTGGACAAGTGGCTTATGTCTATTTATAGACTAAAGCAGATATAGCGGAAATAGATCATCTATTTCTGATGTGACAGTCATAGGTTTGGCTTCATCAGAATAGGGGATGGATCTGTTAAGAAGGTAGTAGGGTGTGATGTCCTGGTATTTGGATGACATACACAGAGTAGGAAGTGACATTTCTATACTACGATCGGTTATTCTTTGGTTGTCACACAGTGGTTTCTCCACATAGGACTTGGATATTATATCAGATATTCTGGTTACTAGATCTATGTTTTTAGATCTAGATTTGGGTAGTTTCCCAATCTAGGTACTTAGACAACATTCTATGAGTATTTAGAATGGACGACTCCTGGCACGATAGTGTACCTGCAGGTGATAGAGTCACCCTCTCTAAAGGTGTCTTACAGACTAAAGTAGAGAGGGATGTGCATGATTGGCAGATCACTTGCTTAGGTAATTGAGTCAATCATGAGATGTCAAGTACCATACCAGATGTTTTTGCACTAGATACAATAGGTTGATATTAATCCAATCCTGGAGAAACATTCGGAAGCAGTTTTAGAACATAAGTGAATGTTCTAAGGATATGATAACGACAGCTTCCTTTTGGAGACATTTATCATTCCAGGCTTCCAAGGTGACCTGGATGGTAGAGTGGCCGTCAGAGTTATGGTTTTCCCTCTGACGAGGGGTAGTATTTTGGACAGGTGGTCCAGGCGGATACTGAGGGAGGCATGGCGCAGGACACTGATTAAGTTCAGTTGACGATACAGTCTAAGAAGTTTGGATTTGGAGTTCATTTATGAGTTAGGTCCCATCAGAAATTCAGACATTCTAAGACAGGTATTGCTCATTTCGGGAGATGGCTTTCTCCGCGAATTTGAGATATAGAGAGACATAGAAAAAAAAATCAGAACGGATCCACTCACTGAGGCTATTCCTCGAACACAATAGTTTCGCAAACGAGCTTTGTGAGACTGATTAGTAGAGGAGTTGGGTGTTCGGTATCACACGGGCTGTGAGTATGCGACATCGCAATAATTAGCCTTGAGTGCAAGTGGGAGATTGTTGGATATAGTGCCCTCAGAGTCAATTATTGGATCACAGGCATGTGATTGTAATGATTGAGGGAGGACCTATACCGGTAGGACAGTCTTACTCGAGATGATAGTATGCTATCTGGTTTATCTTTATCATCGTGTACTGTTTTAGGTGACCTTACAGGTCACTATTGCGCGTTGATAGAGCCCCTAGCATTCTTACTTGACTGCCAGCAGTATGAGGGCGATCATATACGTGGGAGCTGGTAGTCTATAAGCACATCCTTAAAAGGTCCCTAGTCGTGGGAGTTTCGAGACAGGGCATCGATTCTCCAGAGTAGACTAGTGTATACAGTCGAGACCCCGACGAGGGGCGGTGGCCGGTCTCATAAGCCACTGGTGTCAGTTGGTTCACCTAAGATGTATACAGGTGCTCATTGGGTTATGAGTACACCGGACAGGACTCGCCGGGAACATGCTAGTTGGTCTTAAACCTGACGTCAGATAGCAGTTCCCTGGTGACATGTGTACAGGTTAGTTCATCGACCTGAGATCATCATTTGTCTCGTGTGAGTTCCCACTGTACTTAGATTACTACCCTACCATGCTTAAAGGAGACGTGCAAACAGGTTTTAGTTGGGTACAGTCCCAAGCCACATGGAGGCAGTAAGCGGATCTGCAGGGGTTCGTCTCTCCCGGTATTGAGGGTGAGGTCGCGCTGTGTCTAGGAGAGCCATTACATGAAGCCCTCGGCCGAGACAGGAGATTTACTGGTAGGTATTCTAGTAGTATCTCAGGGTGTTCTGGGCTACACTCCGACACGACTTGTACCGCTTTTGGGGGTCTGACTTTTACCAACCCGCTAGGCCCGCCATGCGATGCTCATAGACGAACGGACCGGACTGTACGTATATTGTCACTGACAGGCTCAGTAGGGTGTCAGGATGAGTTCGCTCATCGACGTCCCTTTTGGTCAATAGCTGGTAGCTCGTTACGTATGGCTGATACCTCTGACGTGCTAGTGGTTAAATCCACAGTCATAGTATTGACGAGTCTTTAGAGTCCCCCACACACAGTTACTTAAGTTTCGGGCGAAACGCTGTAGAGGCCGTATGGAGATATGGCAGGGTTCGATCAGATACGTGCGGTATTGCACGGATCGTGATCGGACGGATTTTACTAGCGGGTTTTGGTTTAAGCCGGATCCTACTATTAGACAGTGTAGATTTTGTCTCTTTGCATTTGTATTCAGTGGGAATACAAATGTGGGCATGTATATGCAGTCGCGGGGTTTTCCTGTAATTTATTACGGGATCAGTTTTCTGAAGTTGCCAGTTTGCATTCCGTTCCGGCCAGTTTTCCTTTGTTCCTTCACGGCCGGACTTTCTGATGGAAGGGAGTTATTTACAAGTTTGCAAATAACTTTTTTGTGGAAGGGGTTTCTTGCATATGATGGCTTCATGTTGGTTATTAATCATGAGATTCTTTTTCTATCTCATCCATAGCATTTATTATGATGGACTTTGATTTGAAATGGGTGTGACCATTTCTTTTCTCATGTTGATACATATTTTTTCTTGCCTTTTCTCCTCTTAATTTATTCATTCATTTTTCCTCCTCTTTGATAAGAGGCCGGCCACACTTGAGGGGTGAGATGAGAGGAAATTTCATTTGGTGTGGTTCTCATTTTGGCTTGCTAAAAATTACATTGCTCATCTCTCCAAAGTTCTTCTTCCCTCCACATCAAAGGCAACTAAACCCCAAATGAGACAAGGCTTTTCTACATTACACCTACAGTACCCTTGGACACATCGGCTTGCCAACTTCGCGCCCGAGTTGCCTCGGTCCAGACGTGGGAGCCCGTAAAAGAAATCGGCTACGTGGTGCCCTTTTCCGACGAGGAGGTGATGAACGAAGATTCCGCGGGAGATCGGAATGGAGACGAAGACCGAAAGACCCGGATCGCTTGGTATAACTCTCTACCCGTCTTTTAGTTTGCTAGTAGTTAGGTTAATGGCCCGATCTAGGACTTTAGTGTGCGGTGGTGCCGGTTTACTAGTTTGTAAAGTTTTTCGTTTCCACATTCCGGCGTCGGATTGACGGCCGGGGCGCCGCCGTGCACTTACAGCCCTGCAGCTACTCTGCTCGGCTATCCCTGGCTGTAGCTCGCTTACCCCACAACGCCAGGGATTGAAGCCCTCACCCAGAGGCAACCGAGCAGCTTCATTGCTTGGTTCATCCTTGGTCGGCCTCCCACGGCCCCTCCAGCGCCAAGGACCTAAGCCCTCACCAAGAGGCAGCCCTGCAACTACCCTGCTCGACTATCCCTGGCCCGTAGCTCGCCTACCCCACAACGCCAGGGATCGAAGCCCTCACCCAGAGGAAACCGAGCAGCTTCAGTGCTTGGTTCATCCTTGACAGGCCTCCCACGGCCCCTCCAGCGCTAAGGACCTAACCCCTCACCAAGAGGCAGCCCTGCAGCTACCCTGCTCGGCTATCCCTGGCCGGTAGCTTGCTTACCCCACAACGCCAGGGATCAAAGCCCTCACCAAGAGGCAACCCTGCAGCTACCTTGCTCGGCTATCCCTGGTTGGTAGCATCCCTACCCCACAACGCCGGGAATCAAAGCCCTCGCCAAGAGGCACCGGGCAGCAACCCTGCTCGGCCATCCTTAAGGACAAAAATCCCTCGCCAAGAGGCACCGGGCAGTAACCCTGCTCGGCTATCCTTAGTAGGCCACTTACGGCCCCTCCCGTGCTAAGGATGAAAAGCCCTAGAAAGAGGCAACCGAGCCCGCCCTTGCTCGGTTATCCCTGGCTGGTAGTTCCCTACCCCAACAAACCAGGGATCAAAGCCCTCGCTAAGAGGCAACCGGGCCCGCCCTTGTTCTGTTATCCCTGGCTGGTAGCTCCCTACCAAACCAGGGATCAAAGTCCTCGCCAAGAGGCACCGAGCAGATACCCTGCTCGACACCATCCTTAGTTGGCCAATTACGGCCCCTCCAACAACTAAGGATCAAAGCCCTTGCAAGAGGCAACCGGGCCCTCCCTTGCTCGGTTATCCCTAAGTGGTAGCTCCCTACCCCCAACAAATCAGGGATCAAAGCCCTCGCCAAGAGGCACCGAGCAGCTACCCTACTGGGCACCATCCTTAGTTGGCCAATCACGGCCCCTCCAACAACTAAGGATCAAAGCCCTCGCCAAGAGGCACCGAGCAGCTACCCTGCTCGGCACCATCCTTAGTTGGCCAATTACGGCCCCTTCAACAACTAAGGATCAATGCCCTCGCCATGAGGCACCGAGCAGCTACCTTGCTCGGCACCATCCTTAGTAAGCCACTTACGGCCCCTCCAACACTTAAGGAACATGAACTCAACAAGAGGCATCCGGTCTATCAATGTCTTAGCGATCTCCACTTCGACTTCGGGGCCATGGAGATACCGTCTTCCCGCCGGTCCTTGAACACTCGGCAAGTGATCAGATTCAAGTTGACGAGTAATCGCTAGACGAGGAACATGCCGAACATAAAAGCAGTACTGTGCGAATACAAGTGTCTACCAACAAAAGGAAGTACAAGCACAAACACCTTTGCTAAAACAAAAATCTTTATTCAAAAAGTCAGATCTTACATGGGTATTATGGGCTCCGCAGCCTTACAAAATGCCCGGAGGCCCACAAAACAGTGAGGCAATAAAAGAAAAGACAAAGAGAAGACGAGGGGCTTCAGGCATCAGGGCCGGGCGCGATACCGATAAGCTCAATAGCATCCGCGACGGGGGACGCGTCCGTCACAGGAGCCTCGGCATCACCCTCACCGAGAGCCCCTTCCCCGGCAGTGCTCCCGGGGGCATCCTCCTGCTGGGATATTCTGCTCGGAGCTCTTCATCAGCGAACTCCGGCACCCGGGCCTTGACGGCGTCGAGAGTCTCGTGCCAGATGAGGGTGGTGGTCGAGGCTAGGACGGTGTAGAACAGCTCCGACCTCTGGAAGTTCTCCACCGCATCCGCCGTCCTGAGGTCGGCTCGCTTCGCCGCCTCTACCTCAGCCCCCAACTCCTTTCGGAGGGTGCTCACTGACTTCTTCATGGTGACGATGAGCGTGTTGGAGTCCCGAAGCTTGGCCTCGGTGGCCTGGGCGGCCTCGCGGAACCTGGCCACCTCCTGCTTCGCGGCCGCCGCCTCCCGCCTCGCTGCTGCTGCCTCCTGCCTCCCGGCAGCCACCTCGCCCTCAAGGGCAGCGACCCTCGCCATCGCTGCCTCCAGCTCCAGCATTGAGCTCTCCCCCAGCGAGGAGAGCTCACCCGCGGATCGCATCGCTGGGGCTATCTCCTCCCCCTCCATTCGGGCGACGATAGTGACGTGCTGGAGGACCTAAAGAAATCGAAAGGGGGTCAGAAAGAAAAAAGGTGCACCTAATCTCGCAAATGATGAGACGATGTACGAACACTCACCTACACGACCTCTTGGGCGATGGAAGCCATTTGCGCCTTCAGCGTCCCCCAGGGACCCGTCCCCCGACCGACCTCTCCATCTCGTGCAGCAAGCTGTCAGCGACGGAGAGCCCCGATGGCACCTCAAAGTGGAGCTCCCCCTCGTCCACCAAGATCAGAGAGGCCCAGGTCCGTGGAACTATTCGGGGGAACCTCTTGAGAGACGACGGCGGAGAGCTCGTCCCCACCTCCGAAGCCTGGGCGTCCTTTCCCCGGGCTCTTTTTCTGCTCGGCACCTGGCCGGGATCAGGGGCGCGATCCGCACTCGAGTGCTGGGGCGCAACTGTTGGATATAGTGCCCTCAGAGTCAATTATTGGATCGCAGGCACGTGATTGCAATGATTGACGGAGGACCTATATCGGTAGGACAGTCTTACTCGAGAAGTTCGTATACTATCTGGTTTGTCTTTATCATCGTGTACATGCTTTAGGTGACATTGTAGTTCACTATTACACGTTGATAGAGAATAGTATGCTACCATGGTTTGTCTTTATTAGTCGTGTACAGCTTTAGGTGGCATGTTCACTATTACACGTTGATAGAGCCCTCAGGATCCTGCTTGACTACCAACAGTATGATGGCGATCATATACGTGAGAGTTGGGTAGTCCATAAGCACATCCTTAAAAGTGGTCCCTAGTCATGGGAGTTTCGAGACAGGGTATCGATACTCAGGAGTAGACTAGTGTATACAGTCGAGACCCCGACGAAGGGCGGTGGCCGGTCTCACAAGCCACAGGTGTTAGTTGGTTCACCTAAGATATATACAGGTGCTCATTGGGTTATGAGTACACCAGACAGGACTCACCGGGAATCTGCTAGTTGGTAATATACCTAGCGTCAGATAGCAGTTTCCTGGTGACATGTGCATAGGTTAGTTCATCGACCTGAGGTCGTCATTTGTCTCGTGTGAGTTCCCACTGTGCTTTGATTACTACCCTACCACGGCTCAAAGGAATCGTGCAAACAGGTTATAATTGGGTACAGTCCCGAGCCACATGGAGGCAAGTGAGTGGATCGGTAGGGGATTCGTCTCTCCCGGTATTGGGGGTGAGATCGCGCTGTGTCTAGGAGAGCCATTACACAAAGCCTTCGGCCGAGGCAGGAGATTTACTGGTAGGTATTCAAGTAGTATCTCAGGGTGTTCTGGGCTACACTCCGACACGACTTGTACCGCTTTTGGGGGTCTGACTTTTACCAACCCCCTAGGCCCGCCATGCGATGCTCATAGACGAACAGACCGGATTGTACGGATATTGTCACTGATAGCCTCAGTAGGGTGTCAGGATGAGTTCGCTCATCGACCTCCCTTTTGGTCAATACCTGGTAGCCCGTTACGTACCGCTAATACCTCTGACGTGTTAGTGGTTAAATCCACAGCCAAAATATTGGTGAGTCTTTAGAGTCCCCCACAGACAGTTTCTCAAGTTTCGGGCGAAACGATGTAGAGGCCGTAAGATATATGGCAGGGTCCGATCATATACGTGCAGTAGTGTACGGATCATGATCGGGCGGATCATACTAGTAACCTTTGGTTTAAGCCGGATCCTAGTATTAGATTTGTTGGATTACTTTAGTCTCATCGCATTCGCATTCAGTCGGAATGCGGGTGCAGCTATGTATATACAGGTGAGGGGCATCCTTGTGATCCGTCACGAGTTTACTTTAGATGTTGCCGTATCTTTTTATTGTTGAAAACATTTGGATTAATGTTTGTAAATGGAAATTGTGAGCTATATGTCATGATAAGGAGCATTTATTGTGACACATACTCAAGTGGTGACTCATGGTCTCTTTCTTTGTGCATGTGTCACATAATGTGATGGATGTGTATTGAAATGATAAAGAGAGAGAGAAAGGCAACTATATGGTTGTAGTTTTGCTCTTGTATTAATCTTTATCTCATACTCTCTCCTTTTATCATATCATTCCAACACAAGAAAAGAAAAGAAGAGAAGGCTTCTCTTCTTCTTCCTCTAGCTCACAACATCCATTAATGGCGACACCTCTAACCTCCATCCATGCATTGGATGTAAGAGACAAAGTGATCACAAACATTCTCTACATCACCTTGGACACGTCGGCTAGCACACTTCTTGCCCGAGTTGCTTCGGACGAAGCGGGAGCCCGTAAAAAGAATCGATGATGTGGTGCTCTTTCCGACGAGGAGATCGAGACCGGAGATGCCGCAAGGAGCTTGGGATGGTGGCCAAAGACCGAAGAACACGGATCGATTGGTATAGCTTTCCAACCCTCTCTCTAGATAGCTAGTTGTACGTTAATGGTTCGATCCGGGAAAAAGTATACGATAACGCCCGTTTCTAGTTAAGAAAAAATTTTCGTTTCCGCATTTTGGCCCCGGACAGACGGCCGAGGCGCTATCGTAGACTTACATGGTATCAGAGCCACACCTTTAACCTTTACTAGCTTTCTCTAGCGTGTTTAGAACTTCGATCGGACGAAATTTCCAAAAACCGCATTTCTAATTGTGTAGTTTTTGTCGAATTTTTATTGTCGTCGAAAAATTATTTTGAGTGTTGCGGAAATTCGTGCAGGCTTTTCTAATACCACTGGTGAAATTTCGTGAAGTGAGCTTACTGTTGCGCCGCGGAACCGCGGCCATACCCTAGTTTTGGCCGCGGTTCCGCCACCGAACTGTAGCATCACTGCACCATTTTTCCTGTAGTGGTCTCTGAGTTGGAATTGGGGTTTCTGGTACTTTTTGTTTGGGCCCAGATTTGTTTGAGTACTGGGAATTGTGCTTGGGGCCCACTTCGGGAAATTTTGTCAATCGAAAATTTTAAATATGTTGGTTCACAGTATTTACATTATATCTGCGACCGTTAATGTCATTTGATCGGTAAATCATGTCTAATTGCTATAGTTCTTTTAGACGGATTTGCGAACGTGACATTCACGTTGATGTTTTGTGTTGTGCTGTGATGTTGCGGATTTGTCGTGGTGGATAGCCTGGATGCAATGGTAGTACAGTTTGGTTGTATTTATACATTTGATATTGCGGGGCGAGCGTCCGACATGTGGACTGCCGTCACTGCCTGTTTGTATATTATTCTTTTAGGGCACGACCGGGTTGATGCCGATGTACCCGTTGTATATATTTTACTTTCTGTACTAGGATTACCCTGCGGTGGGGTGCATGGATAGCCGGGTTTTAGAGGGCAACGTGCCCGCATCTCATGGCTTTGAGACGAAGGGGGTTTCACTCTAGAATTGGCGGGCTATTCGCCGCACTCGTAGGGAGTATAGGTTGACCTAAGGTGGGGTGCTCAAGTTACCGGATTCCGTGAAGTGCTGGGTGGTCCATTCACTTTGTTGAAGGGGGATGCCTCGCTTCAGGTTTTGGCGGGTAACTTGCCGCGCCCGTAGGGTCTAGAATTTCATTGCACAGGCTATCCACACAACCAGGGGAACGTTGGGTTTCAGTAGCGGCTCTATGAAATCCGGGGATCCCAGATTATCTGTATTGTTCTGTGATGCTTATTACATTACTGTGATGTTGCATTTTATCACGCCTTGAGTGATTATTATATATTGATATATATATTAGTAGATGTTGTATATGTTTTACACCCGCGCTAGTCCAGTCCCCGCTCTGTCGTTAGTTAAGTAACCTAACGGGTGATGACAGGACCCAGTGGCGAATGCGGATGGTATATACGTACATCGTATTTTCGTTCTTTTGTGGTGTGATTAATTGATGGGACTGTGTTGATTCGGATCAATGCAAGCTAAACAAACCTATTCTGATGTTGTTGGAACAATTTTCAAAAAGCTGTTATTGCAAGGACATTCTCTTTTGTTTTGCACAGTGGTATTTGGTTATGAATATCCAGCACCTTAGTTGACGAGGCAAGGGCCGAGATCCTTTCACCGGGAGTGACCCTTTGGACAGAAGTTTGTGTCAGGGTAATAACGTCACTATAGCTGATTGCCTTTTTGCTTTGCATCGTGGTATTCAGTTGGAATATCCTGCACCTCATTCTACGGGGAAAGAGCCGAGACCCCTTCACCGGGAGTGACCTCTTTAGTAAAGGTTTTTGCCACTATATTTTTATAAAAAGCTATGCAGTTCCTTCAACGATATCAAGTTCATTACGTTAAAAGTTTTTCGCCAAAAACTAGACGCAGCCCTCCGTCATTTCTTACAAGTATTACTTAGTATTCGTGCTGCGTTTGTTGACTGTGTCAAGGCGTAGTGTGCGGTAGCTAAATAGTGTTTGTTTGTGGCATATTAATAGGATTGGCTAGGACAGTCGTGCGGCCTTGTTGACTTTGTCAAGGGCTCGTACGGGTTGGTTTAATGCAATCCAGGATAATGACGGGTTGAACTTGACTTGGACTCTTTGATTTGTTGACTGTGTCAAGGTCGGTTGGGTCCTAGGGGTAAAAAATCACATCGGGAGTTTCTAAAGAAACTGAAACTTGCCAGGCATGCGCATACCTTCTGGAGTGTGATAACATGAGTGGATTCCGTCACATTATCATGCAATGATAGTTGGATCCCGATTTCCACTGATGAGTTGGTTTACTCCTCGGGTGATCCCGACTAATTCTTCTTTCAGGTTTGGAGGAGAATTTGAGGTTACAGTGGGAGGTTTTCTGATTAGATAAATTGGTAACCATTCTGATCTAGGTTAGAGTGCACGCTGAGTGTTTTCTTTTCTCTCTCTCTCTTTGACAGCGACCATGACCCGACCCTTGACTATGACTCAGTGACCAAGTTAACCGAACCTTTTTAAAACACTGGCTTTTGGATTGTCAGAATTGCATACCTCATTGCCACTCCTACTTTTACCCTTTTCTCTAGAACATCTCGTATTACTACGAACGTCCACTTCCGTTGGATAAAACCATCGTATGATTATATACGAACTCGAAGAAACTTGTTCCAGATTCGAGGATGGTTTCCGATTCTGAAGAAAATGAATAGGACTATTCAGTTGTCTTTTCCTTTTACATTTTCTCAGGTTGCGAGCGTTCCTTGGATTAGGACGGTACACCTATTATGCTGATTGGATAGCCTTCTTCCAAACCATAGGCAGGTGCCGAACGGTAGGGATTGAAGAAAACCAATTATCCTAACGATGGTGTACAGAAGGTATTAAGTAAAGATAAATAAAGGGATTAGAAAGAGGGCAAAATAAATTGCGACTGCTATTCACGACCAAACCAAGTATTTCATTACCACTCCCATTTCACCTTTGTATTTCTCCAGAACACTCCGTATCACTATGAAGATCCACAGTTATTTGGATACTCCATCGTATGGTTATATACGAACTCGAAGGAACTTGTTCCAGTTCGGGGATGGATTCTGGTTCAGGAGAAATAGGAATAAGCTTTATTCAGTTGTCTTTTATCTTTAACTTCTCTCGCATTGCGAGTGCTCTTAGGATTAGGACAGTGCACCTATTACGCTTATTGGATAGTCTTCTTCCAAACCATAGGCTGGTGCCGAACGGTAGGGAAGGAAGAAAACCATTTAGCCTAACGAGGGTATACAGAAGATAATGACTAGAGACATATAAAGGGATTTGGAGAGATGGCAAAGAAATATACGGTTACAGTTGTGAATCTGATAATGGAAGAGGCATTACTAGGAATACCCAGATACCCCTTCGAAACATTTACATGTTTCAGTTTCACTGTGCATTGTTAACAGAAAACTGATTTCCCAATCAGCCCTTGCTCCAGGGTATGTATTCACCAGGTATGATTCTCACATCTGTATGGTTTTACAGATGCTGAGTGGGAGTAAGCTATTGGGAATTAGGTGATCATCCTCATTATATCGGGATTCGTTGTAATTGGTGATATTTGAGGAAATCGCCTGGGTTGTTTGCCGGACGGCAAATATTTCGTTTTGAATATCCGTTGTTATGCACCAATTTCAAATTCATATATCTGTACGTTTATTTTTATAAAGTGAGATATAACTTTTTGAAATTATGTTTATGACATTTACCTATATCAGTGGATGGTTAGGTAAGAAGTATTAAACAGCGGTGTAATTCTTCTTAACCATAAGTACAGTTTTCAATTTACGACACACATGGAATGAGTTATTAGACTCAGGGGACTTATACAGAGTATTGTATATTGTCCAGTGTCCATTAGGACAGAGGGGTTGGTACTCGTACTATATTCTGTTTACTTGTGACTTCTCTAGTTTTTAGACATGTGTTTCGTAGAAATGCAAGGTCTAAGTTTTGAGAAGTTATAGGTATAAGAGTAAAGTAGAGAACCAGATGTTGCAAGTATCGGGATTTTTCAAGGTGATCGAAAATGTAGATACTTGTGTATGGTATTCAGTTGATAGTAATGATTTTGAGAAATTTGTTTCTCTTTCGGGTTACTCATATCTGGATGCATTCCTAAGTTGAGTAACGCGGATCGGCCTCCTTCCATTTAGTTGACATGCACTGGAAACAGCTGCATGATTTGAATCTGGTTCCAATTAAATCAGTGCCTCTATTTCTATATTGGATATAGAATGGTTCATATCTTAACGATGTTAAGGTACGGGGAGTTGTCCGGCTTATGCTCAAAATCAGACTCTGGATAACTCAAGGCACGTTTCTATAATGGCTGTTTGTGGGTTGACCGGGGCTATGACGAGGGTTAACTTTCTACCATCTGGAAGATCAATAGTGATATTGTTCTTGACCCACCACAGTTTTAGTAAAATGAATTTTTCAGAAAACAGTAGTGGGAGTATGGTAGAATTGGAAGTGATTCCAGAACCGCAAACGATTACTGAAAATTTTGATAAGAAACTAAAGATTCAATCTGGTTTGACATTCCATTGGCCACTCCGCAGATATAGTGGGTAACCTCAGGCACTCGAGAGGTACTTCGGTATGCTCAAAGACGGTGACAGGTAGGTTCTTGTTTACCCAGACTTGACACTACTATTGTTCCAGACTATGAGACCCGGCAGGAGGATGGGTATAGCGTCGTTCTGAACTGTCTTTAGAAGTACACGTGTATATGACTCTGCCAGAGGGTTGTCGTAGTCAGTGGGAGCAGCGGAAGCGTAGTGGACAAGTAGCTTGTGTCTATTTAGAGACTAAAGCAGATATAGCGGAGATAAATCATCTATTTCTGATATGACAGCCATGAGTTTGACTTCATCAGAATAGGGGATGGATCTGTCTAAAGCAGATATAGCGGAGATAGATCATCCATTTCTGATATGACGGTCATTGGTTTGACTTCATCAGAATAGGGGATGGATCTGTTAAAAGGATAGTAGGGTGTGATGTCCTGGTATTTGGATGACATACACATAGTAGAAAGTGATATTCCTGCACTACGATCGGTTATACTTTGGTTGTCACACAGTGGCTTCTCCACATAGGATATAAATATAATATCAGACATTCTAGTTACTAGATCTAGATTTGGGTAGTTTCCTAATCAGGGTACTTAGACAGCATTCTAAAGGTGTTTTAGAATGGACAACTCCTGACATGGTGGTGTACCTGCAGATGATGGAGTCACCCTCTCTAAAGGTGTCTTACAGACTAAAGTGGAAAGGGATGTGCATGATTGGCAGATCACTTGCTTAGACAATTGAGTCAATCATGAGATGTCAAGTACCACACCAGATGTTTTTGCACTGGATGCAATAAGTTGATATTGATCCAATCCTGGAGGAACGATCGAAAGCAGTTTTAGAACATAAGTGGATATTCTAGGAATATGATAACAACAGTCTCTTTTAGGAGACGGTTATCATTTCAGGCTTCCAAGGTGACCTGGATGATAGAGTGACTGTCAGAGTTATAGTTTTCCCTCTGACGAGGGGCAGTAGTTTGGACAGGAGGTCCAAGCGGACACTGAGGGATGCATGGCGCAGGATACTGATTAAATTCAGTTGACGATACAGTCTAAGAAGTTTGGATTTGGAGTTCATTTATGAACTAGGTGCTATTAGATATCCAGACATATTCTAAGATAGGTATTGCTCATTTCGAGAGATGGCTTTCTCCACGAACTTGAGATAAAGAGAGGCATAAAAAGAAACATTATGGCAGATCCACTTGTTCCCCTCCGAATGGCGGCCGAGACATTAGGACGTCTTGCCTGAGATTCGGAGCAGATGCTATATGGTTTTATCTGTCTACCTCTCCGAAGATGCCAAGTTGATTTATGGCACCGTGTATAAGAGGTTTAGACGGATGCGGCCGATGTAGCAGATTTCGTCAGATTCCCCCTCGCTAGAGGGGTTTTTGATTACGGGGACGTTTTTCCCTGCAGGCGCAAGCCCCTGCAATTAATTACGCTACCGCATCGCGGTAGCCACTTTCTCCTTCTCCAGAATTTCACTTCGTGTCGTGTGTGTTTGTTTGTTTTGTGGTTGCCCGTAGATTGTATACGGAGACTGAGTAATGCCGTCGCCCGTAGGACGTGAATTAGTCCAAATCCGTATTTACTTAGATTTGGGTTTGGTGTTTTTAGTTTAAGGATACGTTAGCCGTATTGAGGCTAAGATCAACTTAAACGTTCGTTAAGGATGCATTAGTCTTGTTTTGAGACTAAGATCAACTAAACGTGGTGATCCATTTAATATATGGCCGTCGGGACTCATCACCTCTCTAACGTCGTTGAAGGATTACAACGATAGGTGTCAGAGGAGTTCAGAGATGTACCCTTGAACCAAAGTCGATTTGGAGTTTTATAGTCCATTTGAATGTTTAAGGATACGTTAGCCGTGTTTGGGGCTAAGATCAACTTAAACGGGACCGTTTAGATCCGGTAAAAGAGCATTTGGAGGCTCTATTGTTCCAGTTTAGGGACGTGGTGGTCCATGTTCTAGTTTAGGGACATGGTGGTCCATATTCCAGTTTAAGGACGTGGTGGTCCATCGCCAGTTTAAGGACGTGGTCATCCATCATTAGTTTAAGGACGTTTCGGTCCATCGCCAGTTTAGGGACGTGGTGGTCCATCATTAGTTTAAGGACGTTTCGGTCCATCATTAGTTTAAGGACGTCTCGGTCCAATATTAGTTTAAGGACGTCTCGGTCCAATATTAGTTTAAGGACGTCTCGGTCCACGAGTTTAAGGACCCCGCAGTCCATATTGATATGTGGTTGTCGGGACTCATCACCTCTTTGACGTCGTTGAAGGATTACAACGATAGGTGTAAGAGGAGTTCGGAGATGTACCCTCGAACTGGATGTAAATTGATTTAGGGAGCAGTCGTGCTCAGTCAATTTAATTTAAGGACTTATGGCCATGACTGGGCTATGTTTCAATATTCTTTTGTCTTTGGCCTATTGGACCTGTGCTAGGGCCTTTCCCCTTCGCTGCATTATTTTTCTTTGTTTCGGTTGGGCTCTGCCCTTTTATAAATGATGCAGATCATCTATTTTGTTTGGGCTCTGCCCTTTTTAAAATGCATAGCATTTTTGAATAGGCCTGTTAGGCCTTTTAATTGGGCTCTGTCGCTTTTCTTAATAATGCAGAGCATTAAATAATCTGACAGTGCCCCACATAGCTTGTCAGGCGCTTTGCGCAAATTAAAGTGCGCAAGCGCATGTGGAAGTGTCACGTGTCACGTTCTGATGAGCGCAAGCACAACAGCGCAGTGCGCTGCGTCAATGCGCTGCGCTGTTGCACTGCTGACACGTGGCGCTTCTTAGCGGCTTACGGAATAGTGCAGTTTTGGCAAGTGATGGGCACTGTTCTTATTCTTTTGGATCAATTTTAGATCAAAGAAAACAAGTTTTTTCTTGTTTTCAAAGAACCAGTGGTTCATAAAAAGTGCAAGGCACTGTTATTGTTTATTTTTCTCTTTTCTTGAAGAACATTGATCTTGTTCTTAGATCAATGATCTGTTTTTAAGAGAATTTTCTCTTTTTCTAAAGGTTTTTACCTTTTTTCTTGTTATTGAGAAATTCTCTCTAATTCTTCAGAATTCTCTCTGTTTGAAGTTCTTGATTTCTCCCAAAATGTTGATACTTTTGAATTGAGGCCTAGGGACCTTTTTATAGTGCCCATAAATTAGTTAAATTTGTTAAAGAAATCTTTCTCTGAGTGATTTAGGGAATTTTCCCCACCGTTGGATGTTTGATCCAAAGGCCTCTGTTTTACAGAAGAAAATCTTCTTGTTTTAACAAGAACGGAAATATTTTACTAGAATTTTAATTCTGTTTGGCTTAAACGCCCCAGCGCTTGACACGTGTCGCGCAGCGCAGTGCTTGCGCAGCTGTGTTTGCGCAACTGCACAGACACATGTCGCGCAGCGCAGCGCTTGCGCAGCTTTGCTTGCGCAGCTATGCGCAGACACGTGTCGCGCAGCGCAGCGCTTGCGCAGCTGTGCTTGCGCACCTGCGCAGACACGCGTCGCGCCGCGCAGCGTTTGCGCAACTGAAACGTTGCTTCCTTTACTTTTTGTTTTTTTTAAAAGAGCCTTGCTCTGATTGGACGCACTGCCTCGGGCGCTGTGCTGACGCATCAATTTCTAACATATGGCGCGTTGCGCACAGCGCACGGGATTTGAAGCGTTGCTTCAAAATTTGAATTTTTAAAATTCAAACAGAACCTTGCTCTGATTGGGGGAACAAATTCCCCCCCACCGTTGCGCTCACGTGGTGCGCACGTGAGTGCAGCGGTGGTAAGATCCCAGCATTTGGATCAACTGATAAGTTGAAGGGGCGCAGGCGCCTATAAATATGACCCTTGGTCCTTAGAAAATTCTTTACAATTTTCAAGAATTTTGATTCTCAGAGCCTTACTTTTGCTTAAGAACTTTCAGAGCCTTGCTCTTGTTTCTTCCCCAAGAACTTCAAAGTTCAGAACTTAGAATCACTCTAGGTAAAAAAATTTAAATTAAATTAAATTTAATTAACAGAGCCTTGCTCTTATAGATCTTTGATCTAAAGAAAAACCCCTTTGGGGTTTCATCAATAGAGCCTTGCTCTAAAAAACTTACAGATCTACAAAGATCTTGTCCATGGGTTTTAACCCATGAACAGAGCTTTGCTCTTGGATCAAATGTAGATCTTTTTAGATCTGAAAAATGAAGAATTTTTTATAAGTTTTCATGGATTTTTCAAGATTCCAAAATTTTAATTCTTTTAAGTGTTAAAAAAAATTTGATGGATCTTTCCATTATTACCACAGAGTTATGCTCTTTTAAGGAATCTTGTTCCCCTGAGACCAGAGTTTGACAAATGTCACTCTGTGACAGAGCTTTGCTCTAAAAGAGAAGATTTTCTCCTTATCACTAGGGATTTCCCATCAATGAGGATATTCTCTTGGGGATCTTTTCATTAATTGACAGTCTCATCTAATGATGGGGCTGTCTTATTAAATGATGCATTGCCATCCAGATTTTGTGGGTCCCCCTTTTGTCCCCTACCTACTGCATTGTAGGGTAGTGTAAAATTTTAAAATGCCAAGCGTTGGAATTACAACACTAACGGCTAATTAAATTTTTTTGTCCCTCCACAGGAAACATGTCTGGTAATTAGTCTTTCCCGTTTGTTCGCTCGGAGGGAGGGTTTCCCCAGGCACCGGTGGACCGAGTGGTGCTCGCTCTCATTAAGGATCATGACCCCAAGTACAAAAACCTTCACCTGTGGGGTAGGTGGTACAATGAGATCATCCAGGGTCGCCGCAGTTTCAGTTCCGCCCCGCCGTCTGAGCCCATAGTTTCGATCCCCTATACGGACGCACCCCCGGTGAAGTATGCTGTGGAGGTCAAGAATTGGAATTCAGATGACCTCCTCCAGCCTGCAATTGGTGCTATTCCCGTGCAGCCGCCGCCGGCAATAGACATTCTAGGGAAGCGAATCTGTCAGGGTGAAGCACGCCCTTGGGGACAGGCTTACAATATTGGATTGGTCCCACGACCGTCCACCGGATATTTGCAGTGGGCTCGGTACATCTTATCGGCTAAAAGGACTCATTTAACGAAGATCGGTTTGTATTCGGCCATCTACGTCTCGCTCTTCGAGTATCCCTCCCCTCAAACGTGGTGGATTAAGGCTTTTATCGAGCAATGGAATATCCCCACCCACACCTTCTTGATGACGGATAGGGAGGTCTCTATTTCTTTGGAGGAGTTTGCCGAACTCTCGGGTCTGCCGATGAGGGGGGAGCATTACGAGGAGTTGCTCCCTCCTGACGAATATGTCTTTGCCACCAAGTCGCTGGTGTTTGACCTGACTCCGGAGAACGCTATCCAGCATCAGTATCCGGGCTTGGTGAAGGTGTTGGAGATCTATGAAGGACTCCATCTGGAATCGGGCGACCAGGGCGTCAGTTTCGCAGATTTTATTACCCGCTTCATTAGCCCGGAGTTCCTATCAGAGCGGAACGAGAAGTTCGCCCAGCTCGATGACCCTTTCGGTTTCGGCTTGGACCGCCGACCCGTATCGGAGAATGATCAAAGGGATTTTTATCTCCCCGGCGTTGCCATCGTCCCTTTCTCAGAAATCGTCGTCCCGGGCATGAATTAGGAGACCTTTTTTATATGGTTCTTGAGCTTGTGGCTATGTAGCTTTGCGCTCCTCATGCACCCGCGCCACATGCGGCCATCCGTCTTCTACCCAGCGCATCGGATGGTGGCTGGTTTGCAGTTATCGATAGGGATCGCCGGGCTGGCTTACCTTTATAATGGACTTAGCGTAGCGGCGGACGCCAGTGAGCCTGGGGTGCAACCCGCTAACTTCCCGATGCACTATTTCACCTCCTGGATGGAGATGCACGTGCAAGGGGTGTTCGGCGCCCATAAGATTCCTCCATTCTTTGAAAAATGCAGACTCCCGAGAGTTATGCGGTTGGTCAGTGCTTCAATTGTGGTTGCATCTCCACGGGAGTCTAGGGGGCTGCTCCTTCGACCACATCTGGTCGGGGCAAAGACTTTTTTCTTGGATAAGGTTATAACAATAGGCTTGGAGACCACCAAGTCGGTAGTGTCGCTATGCGATGATTTTAAAGACGGGGCTTCCATATTATAGGCTCGGGAAATCCTCCATCTCTACTCCATTCGGCCGGGCTACCTGGTGTTTAGGCAGATTGAGACATCATTATTTATGAGGTATAACCCGCACCGGTTTGCTCAGCAATCGAGCTACAACTAAGGGATTCCGATGGAAGGTTTCTTGGAAAAGCCCGTGGTTAGCCGAGAGGGGATAAAGAACGCAATGCACCACTTCATGCGGCTTAACACGGGTTCCTATTTTTTTATCAGCGAACCGAGCTGCATCCCCAAGGTCCTCAACGCGTACATGGATTGGTATGCGCATGCAATGGGCCCAGTTATCCTGATGGAGAAGCGCATGCTGGTTGACCGCAGGGGTGCGCCTCCTGGCGGTGATTGCAAGGCTCCCTTGAAGCCAAGGACCTCGGTCATTCCTCCGCTGAAAGATGCTGGAGTTGATCGACCACACGTGTTGAGTCCCTCGAGTGGATTGCCGCTGCCTGCTATGGTGGATGTGCCACCGGCGCCCCGTTCTCCCACGAAGACGGTCAATGTAGTGTCGCCGGAGTCTGGCGCAGGAGCGGATATCGGGACCCGTCGCCCCAAGGTGCCTGTTAAGCGCAAATCAATCCCCGGTGCATCTAGAGCTGGAGGGAAAAAGAAAAAGAAGTCGATCATTTCCTTCGACGCGATCCTCGGTTTAGAGCCTGAGGCCCCTCTCACCGAAGGAATAAGTGAATATGGCAGCAATAAGGGCTTCTTGGTAGACCCCGCAGACACTGATTTGGCGGCCGCTATTGCTGCTTCTGAGCGATCAGCAAGGTTCGAAGCGATGTTAAGTAAGCTCGCTGAGTCAGGTAACCATTAGCTTCTTTCTTCGTCATTTTATCGCATTTTTTTTATCATTATTTTTGACTAATACTTTCCCCCATTTTTCAACAGGTGTTACTACCGAAGAAGCTATTGCTGCCTCTTTAAAGACCTTCCAAGAAGAGGAGGAGAAGCGCGCTTTAGCGAGCGCTGGTATGTACTACCCTTTTTTAAAACAAATTTTGTTATCTTTTCCGATGGTCAACCTAACTTTCTTCCTTTGTTTCTTTGCAGGGGTTATACCAGTTGATGCGGGGATCCTCCCCGAGCCTGTTACTGGAGTTCCGGTCTTGTCGGGGCTGCTGCAAGAGCCTCGATTCGACAAGTCGACGAGGGATGCCTTGAAGAATTTGGAGGCATCCCTGTACACGGACGAGGACGCTTCAATGAAAGAGACTCTGGTGAGGTCCGTCTCATCGGCCCGGAAGGAAAGGAAGCGGCTGAGGCGCGAGGCGAAGGCGTGCAGGGCTGCTTTGGCCACGGGAGCGGGCCCAAGCACCATCCCTCGCGCTGATACTCCCTCAGAAGAGGCTCCCGTCGCCCTATCCACCGCTCGTAGACAGGTGGCGCGTGCTGTTCGGAGTGCTAATGACAAGTCCAGCTCTGGTAATGTATCTTGCAAGACTTTACTGTAAGAATTGTAAACCTGTCAGTTCTTATATATCTTGTTCTGCAGGACCAAGTCCAACCGAAGGGGAGGCGGAGACTGTCGAACCTGAGGGGCCAGAGGAAGAGGCATTGGTCGAGCCCGAGCCGACAGTGGGCAACGTCGCCGGGGTTGTTGAGCCTGAGGCAGAGGCCGAGGGGGCTACACCAGAGAAAGTCGTTGATGCCGAGCCTGAGGAGGCGGCAAATGAGACGACCCTTATAACTGAGCCCGAGGTAGCGGCGGGTGAGGCGCTTGAGGCGGGCGACCTTACGGTGACGGCTGATGAGGCGATGGAGACCGCTAAGCCCGAAGTAGCGGGTGAGATGGGCATGATTCTTGGGGAAGAGTCAGCCGCTCTTTCTCAAGGGTCCGGCAATGCTCCGGTTATTGCCCTTCCCGTCTACGATCTTCCGCCGTCTCCTGGCCGCACGAGCACGACGACGGTCCCTATCGAGTCGGGTGATGAGGCCACGGGCGGTGGCCTCATATCGATGGAGGAGGGAGTCGCCTCCGTTTCAGCCGGGAGCTTATCATGTAAATTTCGAGTTAGTGTCATCCATTTATTATATCTTGCGATCTTCTCTAACAAGTTTGTCTTTGTTTTTAACGCAGGTGCGGCTAGTGCCGATGCTCCATTGCTTGAAGGAGCACCATCAACTATTGCCTTGGCGGTGGTCACTTCCCAGCCTTCCCTTAAGCCCTCGCAGATGTTGGAAGGTATGGATTTGCGACTCATTAGTTTATCTTTTAGCCGCATGATTTATATACTAACGTCGTACCACTGTGTCTTTTCAGGAGTGCTTTTTGATCATATCCATCAGGTGTTGCTTCCGCACTTCTCCTTCCCATCTGAGCTCGCTTCTCCCTCTAGTGGTGCTGGTGAGTATATTTTCCAGGCGATGTCTTTCTTTTTTTTTAGCAATGGGATTATTTCTGACTTTTCCTCTTCCTGATTGCAGTGCTATAAATCGAAGGAGGGGACGCAAGACCGGCCACGCCACCGGCCCTTCCGGCTTTACCGTCCGCTGCAACTGGTATAGTGAATTCCCTTATTGATGACTCTTCAATATCTCTTGAACCGTCTTTTAACTGTGTTTTGTTTTGCAGCTATCATTCCGGCTCCGGTCCCTCTTGAGTCTCGCATCCTTTCACCGGCAGGCCCCTTCTTGAAACACCCATCTTCAAAGGCTGCCGTGATGAGTTTGGGCATATTGAGCGGGTATATCGAAGAGCTTAACGCAGACGCTCTCCCATCTGCCGCATATTTCGCTGTGGAGGTTAACCCAATGTTGGCGGCGCTCGTAAACTTTCATAATGAAGGCGTCGTCGAATCTTGGGTTAATCACTGCAAGGAAATCGAGGCCTGCCTACATCGGCTGGAGTCGACGCGTCCTTCCCCTGAGGTATTGGCTGTAAGTACTCAACGGACAGCCTGGCTCGAGCAAAGCACTTCTTATTTCCTCCAATTGGAGCAAGAAGCAGCTTTAAGGTTGAAGGAACGTCAGGAGTCTTCAAACGCAACTGCTCGCCTACGTGCCGAAGTTGAGGCGAACGCTGCCGAAGTGAAGGCCGTCTTCGAGGGCCTTCTGTAGCGTATCTTTAATGGGCTAGCGCTGAAGCGGAAGGTTGATGCCGCTGAGCGTGATGCCCGAGGCCGTGAAGCAGCTCAGCAGGTTGTTGGGGAGCAGCTTGCATCCTTCATGTAGCAGCGGGCTCGAGTAGAGGCCGAATTGGCGGCGGCGACTGATCAGGAGAAGGCGTGGAAGGAAGTGCGCGAGCAATTGATAGAGCTATTCAAGAGGCTTCCTTCTCCCTGAAAATTTTGTATCATTTACACACTTGTAATTTTTGCATAGTATATACACATTCTTTTTTCTTTATATGATTCGCCTTGTATTTGATTGAATTCATGAATAAAGATACACATTTCTTTTTGCAATGTCTTGTACTATTTCTTTGCTTTCTCCCTTCTCAGCATGCTGTCTTGAAAAACATAATTGGCAGATAACTTAATTTCTCCAAGAGATAGCGATGGCTTAGGTCGCATGTTCAGATCTGCCGCCTAAGACTTTTCAACTCTATGAGCCGTGAGGGTCTCATAGAAACTTTTCTCCGTACGGATCGAGAGGATCTCGTAGGTGGATTTTCTCCTTAGGAATCGTGAGGATTCCTAAGTGTGTTTTCTCTTATAAGTCGTAAGGATCCTATAAGAGAATTTTTCCCTCTTACGAGTCGAGAGGACCCGTAAGCGGTTGTTTCCCTCCTTGTCAAAACTTGACTTTGGAGAGTGAGACCCGTGAATTGTATGCAAGAGACCGTTTAGACTGACTTGCAGGGTCGCATTGTTCAGGAAACAAGTTTTTTAATCCCTACTGCCTGAGGCTTCATCTTGCAAGTTGAGACGAATCGGGAATTTCCCGCGAAGACACTAGTTTCTCTGCGAGCCGATGCGAATCAGGAGGCTCTCATCAAGGACGCTAGTTTCCCTGAGTTGAGGAATTTACCAAGGATTATTTGTTTCCCTAGTGCCAAGGATTATTCGTTTCCTTGGTGTTGAAACGAGTCGAGAATTTCCCACGGAGACACTGGTTGCTCTGCGAGTCGACGCGGATCAGGAGGCTCTCGTCAAGGATGTTGGTTTCCCTGAATTGAGGTATTTGCCAAGGATTATTTGTTTCCCTGGTGTTGAAACGAGTCGAGAATTTCCCACGGAGACACTGGTTGCTCTGCGAGTCGACGCGAATCAGGAGGCCCTCGTCAAGGATGTTTGTTTCCCTGAATTGAGGTATTTGCCAAGGATTATTTGTTTCCCTGGTGTTGAAACGAGTCGAGAATTTCCCACGGAGACACTGGTTGCTCTGCGAGTCGACGCGAATCAGGAGACTCACGTCAAGGATGTTTGTTTCCCTGAGTTGAGGAATTTACCAAGGATTATTTGTTTCCCTGGTGCCAAGGATTATTTGTTTCCCTGGTGTTGAAACGAGTCGAGAATTTCCCATGGAGACACTGGTTGCTCTGCGAGTCGATGCGAATCAGGAGGCTCTCGTCAAGGATGTTTGTTTTCCTGAGTTGAGGAATTTACCAAGGATTATTTATTTCCC
This sequence comes from Agapanthus africanus, assembly GCA_030015575.1. Classification (NCBI taxonomy): domain Eukaryota; kingdom Viridiplantae; phylum Streptophyta; class Magnoliopsida; order Asparagales; family Amaryllidaceae; genus Agapanthus; species Agapanthus africanus. Next base: position 820,336,320 of record CM057337.1, read on the forward strand.
TGGTGCCAAGGATTATTTGTTTCCCTGGTATTGAATCGAGTCGAGAATTTCCCACGGAGACACTGGCTTCTCTGCGAGTCGACGCGGATCAGGAAGCTCTCGTCAAGGATGTTTGTTTCTCTGAGTTGAGGAATTTACCAAGGATTATTTGTTTCCCTGGTGTTGAAACGAATCGGGAATTTCCCACGGAGACACTGGCTTCTTCGCGAGTCGATGCGAATCAGGAGGCTCCCGTCAAGGATGTTTGTTTCCCTGAGTTAAGGAATTTACCAAGGATTATTTGTTTCCCTGGTGCCAAGGATTATTTGTTTCCCTGGTGTTGAAACGAGTCGAGAATTTCCCACGGAGACACTGGTTGCTTTGCGAGTCGACGCGGATCAGGAGGCTCTCGTCAAGAATGTTTGTTTCCCTGAGTTGAGGAATTTACCAAGGATTATTTGTTTCTCTGGTGTTGAAACGAATCGAGAATTTCCCACGGAGACACTGGCTTCTCTGCGAGTCGATGCGAATCAGGAGGCTCTCGTCAAGGATGTTTGTTTCCCTGAGTTGGGGAATTTTCCAAGGATTATTTGTTTTCCTGGTGCCAAGGATTATTTGTTTCCCTGGTGTTGAAACGAGTCGAGAATTTCCCACAGAGACACTGGTTGCTCTGCGAGTCGACGCGAATCAGGAGGCTCTCGTCAAGGATGTTTGTTTCCCTGAGTTGAGGAATTTACCAAGGATTATTTGTTTCCCTGGTGCCAAGGATTATTTGTTTCCCTGGTGTTGAAACGAGTCGAGAATTTCCCACGGAGACACTGGCTTCTCTGCGAGTCGACGCGGATCAGGAGGCTCTCGTCAAGGATGTTTGTTTTCCTGAGTTGAGGAATTTATTAAGGATTATTTGTTTCCCTGGTGTTGAAACGAATCGGGAATTTCCCACGGAGACACTGGCTTCTCTGTGAGTCGATGCGAATCAGGAGGCTCTCGTCAAGGATGTTTGTTTCCTTGAGTTGAGGAATTTACCAAGGATTATTTGTTTCCCTGGTGTTGAAACGAATCGAGAATTTCCCACGGAGACACTGGCTTCTCTGCGAGTCGATGCGAATCAGGAGGCTCTCTTCAAGGATATTTGTCTCCCTGAGTTGAGGAATTTACCAAGGATTATTTGTTTTCCTGGTGCTAAGGATTATTTGTTTCCCTGGTGTTGAAACGAGTCGAGAATTTCCCACGGAGACACTGGTTGCTCTGCGAGTCGAAGCGGATCAGGAGGCTCTCGTCAAGGATGTTTGTTTCCCTGAGTTGGAGTATTTGCCAAAGACACTGGTTTCTTCGGAGTTGGGACGAACTGTTGAGATTTGACTTCGTTTTCTGGCGAAGCCTGTTGGGAAAGTATGGTTCCCTCTTCATTTGTGCCCTTGGATTGTATACAGGGATCGATGTGATCTCAGTTGTAGGGCCAGCATTTTATCATCATTTTTTTATTTTATTTCCGCGGTGCTCTATCATTTCAGCTTTTATATCGCGAAGGTCGCGATTGCCCAATCATTTCGGCTATTTTTCGCGGTGCCCAATCATTTCGGCTGTTTATTTTATTTCTTACTCGCTGCTTTTTATTGCGAGTTGCCCAATCATTTCGGCTATTTCGTATGCATGTAGTGCTCGCCGATTTTCTTTTATCGCGAGTGTGGAATTTAGAATCTGACGCCAATCTCAGCATCAGTATCGCTACAACTGGAATATTTCCAGGAGCGAATCATCATTTGCCTCTGTCGATGTCGAACAAAGGTGGCTTAGCGAATAGGGTTAGGGTCCTGTCCACTAAGGCTTTTGACTTCATGAGCCGTAAGGGTCCCATAAAGATATTTCTCCCTACAAGTCGTGAGGATCTTGTAGGTGTATTTTCTCCTTAGGAATCGTGAGGATTCCTAAGTGTTTGTTCCTCTGTAAGTCGTAAGGATCCTACAGGAGGGTTTTCTCCTTGTAAATCGAGAGGATTTACAAGGGTTGTTCACCATGCGAACATATCCCCAGTCACGGATGTGACTTGGTTAGGGAAATGTTTATTCACACCCGTGGATTGTATACAAGGGTCAGTATTGAGCCGCTTGTAGGGCAATATCGAAGTTTGTGGGGGGGGTTGCTTAAGCACAGGTTTAGGTCTCTGTAACTTAAGACTTTCAAATCTTATGAGCCGTGAGGGTCTCATAAGAGAGTTCTCCTTACGAGTCGTGAGGATCTCGCAAGTGTAATTTCTCCTTAGGAATCGTGAGGATTCCTAAGTGTGTTGCTCCCTTGTGAGTCGTAAGGATCTCATATGGGTGGTTTCTCCTTATAAGGTCGAGAGGACCCTATAAGTGTCTTTTAAAGAGGTTGCGCCCTTTCGGGTTTTCACAAACACTCGCCGGTAGTCCTGCTGTTTTTACTCACGGAGCCCTTTCGGGTTTTCATCCGTGCCCATTTTGCTTATGGACATACCGTTTTTTTTATTCTTTTTATTTTCTTCTCTCCTTTTTTTACGAGGTCGCGCCCTTTCGGGTTTTCACTAACACTCGCCGGTAGCCCTGTTGTTTTTACTCACGGAGCCGTTTAGGGTTTTCATCCGTGCCCTTTTTGCTTGTGGACATACCGTTTTTTTATTATATTTTTCTTCTCTTTTTTTTATCTTGTCAGCCTACGGATGCTGCGGTATTAGTTTAAGGACGTTTCGGTCTGCTATTAGTTTAAGGACGTTTCGGTCCGTCATGGAGAAGGCTGGCTACTGCTTATAAAGCTTGAGCTTAGGAAGATAGCGAGCGGACATAGTCGTCGTCATCTATCATTGACCTAGGCTGTGGCTCATTAAGCGTAGTATTTCTTTAGGAAGCGACCGTTTATTGGCCTGAAAGGCTTTTCACCGTGCATATCCATAAGTAGATAGGCTCCACCCTGGTAGACCTTGTCTATGATGTACGGGCCTTCATAGTTCGGCTCGAATTTTCCCCGCTTGGCGCAATTGGGGATCATGGGCCTTTTGACCACTAGCACGTGTTCTCTTTGGCGGAATTTCCTCGGTCGGGTCAATCTTTCATATGAGCGCGTCATCTTTGCTTTATAAGCTTCCAGATTTTGTTGCGCTATGAGCCGTGTTTCTTCAAGGGCATCAAGCTCCTCAAGCCGAAGGTTAGCATTTTCTTCGTTCGTCAACTCGTAGTGGACTGCCACTCATAAAGAGGTTAGCTCTATCTCGAGGGGGAGTATTGCTTCCGTACCGAATACCAACGCATACGGCGTTGTATTTGTGGCTGCCTTGAACGTAGTTCGGTACGCCCAAAGAGCCTCTTGCAGTCTCTCGTGCCAGTTTTTCTTATTCCGGGACACCGTCTTTTTCATGATCTTCGTCAGGGTCTTGTTGAAGGCCTCGGCTAGACCATTAGCTCGCGGATTATAAACTGAGGAATATCTCCAGTCTATATTATGTTGTTGCGCGAAGCGACTGATCTTGTGGCTTCTGTAGGCAGGCCCGTTATCGGAGATGATCCGTTGCGGAGTCCCAAACCGGTATATGACGTGCGTCTTGAAGAAATGGAGGATATTCTCTGTCTTCACTTCCTTTAACGGTACTGCTTCTGCCCATTTGGAGAAGTAATCAGTCGTCGCTAGGATGAAACGATGTCCCCTGGACGATGCTGGTTCGATAGGGCGGACTATGTCAGTTCCCCATATTTCGAATGGCCAGCTAGCCACTGTTGGATGGAGTGGATTTGGATGCTGGTGGATGAAATCCCCATGGATTTGGCATGAGTGACATTGCTTCGCATATTCGAGGCAATCTTGAATCATCGTGGGCCAGTAGTAGCCCATCCGTTTGATCTTCAACTTCATTTTTGGGCCTGCTTGGTGAGAACCACAGATTCCGTCATGAACTTCCTGAACGACTCTTTCTGCTTCGTCAGGTCCTAAGCATCTTAGCCACAGAGAGTCGAATGACCTCTTGTACAGAGTATCATTGACGAAGGTGAAAGACAGAGCTCGTTTCATGTCACGCCCCGCTTCCCAAAGTACGCTAGATTGGGCACGTGACATAGCCAACCATGTTACCTGTGGGTAGGAAGTATCCATCCACAGTCATTACGGCTGTAGAGATATCAAGAACAAGATAAAACTATCTAAACATGTCCATAATCCAAAATAACAAGAGTCAAATAAATAAATACGGAAGCAAATGATCCAATACAAATAACTGAAAGGTATGTCCCATAATGCGGGCTCACATCAGGAAATAAATGCAGGAAATAAACTAACCACTACGGAACTCACAACTCAGCCTGCTGGCTGAAGTACTCCTGCTCGGACTGCGACAATGGTACAGAATCTGGGCCATGCAAAACCCAGACGTCAGCACGTCAAGTCAACCAGTAATATAATATGAACAATGTAACAGGCAATGCAAAATAAACATGAATAAAGCAATAATATGAAACAAGCAGTGCAGGGTAGTGTGCAGTGGGTAACTAAACTGTTCTATCAGGTTTTCTAGTCTAAAGTCTTTGAAATCAATTGATGAATCGTCGATGTAACTCAATAGTATCCCGTGCATGCCCGGGACCACGGTCAAGATTCTCGGGGCTGAATCCGAGACGTGCCGCTAGGCAGTAACAGGTAGCAGGATGGGCGAGTGATGTCAGCATCATCACTCCGGGGCTGGCCGAGCCCGTAAGACTGATCAGAACAGGTATCGAACTATTGAGTTACAAGTCGGTTTCACCTTTGATTTCCCCATACCCCCAAGTTATGTATGTCAGGTCAGGTATTCAGTAATCAAGAACTAATGCCAACACAGGATCAGGTAAAAGCAGGTTTGTCTGGATAGACAACAGGAACGGTCCATGAGGACTACATGTCAGGTTTGTTGGCATTAGACATAAGATCAGGTAACAGGTCGGGTCATGGTACATCAGGTCAAGTCAACAGTATCCGGTACCATGTCAGGTGTATCAATATATGTATATATATATGTAGCCATGTCAGGTCAAGATGTAAGCAATCTCGTGAGTGTGCTCCCAATCAGATGTATAAACAAACATGGGTATTAACAACATGAAATAAGCAATGCATTAAATAATAAGCATGTTTCGTTCAATCATAAGAGTGCAGTAATACAATGTAGCCGTTTAGTCATGTTTTAAGCACCCTTAGCGGTGCAATAGTTTAGGTATCAGTGCAATACAGTTATATCAAGCCTTTGAATACGAATGTCCGAATGTAATAGAATTACATGGATAAGTGCTACCATTTATTAAACAGTAAAATGTTGATTAAACAGGTAAACTTGGTTATTAGGTTTAAATTGGCAAACTGTAAATTCTATGTTAACTGTAAAATGATATAATGCCATATTGCAACCAAATGAGAAACGACTATACCAAGTTAAGTTTTATAGGTTTAGTGTGTCAAAACATATATAAATATATTGTATAGCATGTAGCAAGGGATACTTGCCTCGACGGGTCGCGAACCGGGAAAAACGGAACGAAACGTCGGCGGGGAAACACGCGACGGACGCACGGTTCACGGATTGAACCCAAACAACGAACCAAGGAACCACACGGGTCAGAGTACTCTGCTGGATTGTCGGGACACGTCGTCGGCACGGCCGGATTCCGGCGAGCGCAAAAACAGTAAATAGGGTTTCGAACGGGTGTAGATCTTGGAAAGAAGGAAATGACCAGAGAAGAAGGAGATGGGGGATTACTCACTGGTCCAGAGGGCACTAACGACGACGGCGAGATCGACGGCGGCGAGGACAGCGTCTCCGGCGATCTGCAGAAACTTCCAGCAACTGTTTTCAGTTCTGGAAAAAGAAGAGAGGACAGGAAAGGTGGAGGGACACTTACATGGTGTTTAGAGGTGGTTGGGGTTCGTCGGCGACGGCCAGGGACGGCGCAGGGGTCGCTGGTGACGTTTCAGGCGACACCAAGAAGTTGCGGGGTAGCCGAGGGTCGCTGTTCCGGTCAGGGGGTGCACCGGGAGAAGGAGAATGATGGTGAGGAAACCACGGCGAGGTGTTGGTCGGCGGCGAGGTGTTGGACGTCCTCTGGTGGTCGCGGTGGCGAGCATGCGACTGCAGGGAATTCTGCAGGTGGCCGCAGCAGTCGTGCAGGGTGCGCGGGGGAGAAAACAAGGGTTGGTTGAGGCGAGGAGGCGCGGGCGAAGGTGTTGGCATCGTCGGCGACAGGTCACGGTGGCGACGGGGACGAGGCGGCTAGGGCTTGCGTTGAGGCTCGATGGGTGAAGGTGACGCTGGAAAAATATTATGGGAGGGGAATATATATAGGGGGAGAGAGAAAGAGAGTTAGAGAGAGAGAGAGATAGAGAAAGATAGAGAGAGAGAGAGAGTTAGAGAGAGAGAAAAATAGAGAAAGATAGAGAGAGAGATAGAGAGTTAGAGAGAGATAATGGAGGGGGCCCACGGGGTAATATGCCCTCGTGATTGGCTGGAGAAGGATTGCAGAGGTTTTAAAAAGAAAATTTAAAAGATTATTATACTGTAAAAGATATGTATGTTAACTAAATTATATGGTTTAAATATTATATTAAATTTGGGATTTTGGCGCTAAATAAAACATTTCCAAATCGCGCCCGGGTTGGGTCCAAAAATTTGAAATTTAAATAATAGGATTTTAAGCGGGTTCCAAATTTTAAAATTAAGTGTTTTATGATTAAAAAGCATACCCCCAAGACGGACACCTGTACGCGCGCGTAGCTGTCCAAACTTGCCCGTTTCACCGAACGGGACGAGAACTCGATGTACGGACGCTACCACAAGGCTAGGGGTGTCGAGTAGGCCAAGATAGATATTTTTAATTTTATTTTAGATGCTAAAATTTGTTATATACAAAAATGACTTTGCCAGATAAAATTTTACAGTAAGACCCAAACAAGCAAGATAAATTAAATGAGTACCACCTAATACTCAAATAGTATCATAAATTAGTAGTATTGGGCTCGGGTGTTACATTTCATGAGCTGATGTCTCGTGGACGCTTCTTCGGGCATTCGGTGGGACTTAAAGTAGTCTATGAAGACTTCCCTCCAGTCCTCAGCTCTTTCTCGTTCTTTTATTTGTAAGGTTGTCTGCTCAGTCGCTCCTTTTCTTCGGATGATTCCAGAGATATTTCTGCTGGGGCGAGCACTCGACGGCTTTGTACCACGATTCTGACGTCATCGAGGTTCTCGTCAGCCAGTTCTTTGGCGAGCTTAGCTAACGCGTCCGCTTTGCTATTTTCCGTGCGTGGTATGCTTTCCAAAGTATAGGAAGGAATTTGGGTCAACAGTTGTTGCACCCTTTCACCGTACTTCATCAAGTCTGGTTTGCACGTTTGGTGGTCGCCGTTTACTTGACTAACGACCAGCTGGGAATCTCCATATATGAGGAGGTTCTCAATTCTCATGTCGATGGCGATCTCGATACCTGCTATCAAGGCTTCATATTCTTCTTCGTTATTCATCCTCGGCTCTGTTAAGGAGAAAGCGAAGCGCATTATTCCTCTTTGTGGGGTCACGAAGATGAGGCCTGCCCCCGATTTGATCATTGGCGTACTTTGTTTGCGCTTTTTCATAGAGGATGCTCCATCGAAATAAAGCTCCCATCGGGTATCACCACTGTCGATCGCGTCAAACGCATGTTCGTCTGGCAAATCGCAATTCATAGGAGAATCGGCTGGTATCGGGTGCTCAGCGAGGAAGTCGGCGATGGCCTGGCCTTTCACTGCCTTGAGAGGTTGATACGTTATCGAGAACTCCATCAAGAGCAGAGCCCATTTAGCGAGCCGGCCTGTCAATATGGCTTTTGACATCAGATATTTAAGGGGGTCCACCTTCGATATGAGACGGACTTCGTGTGCCAACGCATGGTGCCTGAGCTTTGTTATCGCGAAGATCAACGCCAAGCAATGTTTTTCAATGGGAGAGTAGTTGCTTTCTACCCCCAAAAGAACTAGACTTAAATAGTAGAGCGCTCTTTCTTTCCTTTGGTCATTCTCTTGCGCCCATAATGCGCCTAAAGAACCTTCTAGGGCGGTTGTATAAAAAATGAGAGGCTTTCCCTTAACAGGAGCAGCCAACACTGGTGGATTTTGCAAGTACTGCTTGATCTCGTCCAGCACGTCCTGGCATTTTTGATCCCAGACGAATGGAGTTCTCTTCTTCATCAGGTGACTGTAAGGGCGGCACTTGCCAGAGAGGTTGGCTATAAATCGCCGAATATACGCGAGCTTTCCTTGGAGGGACCGCAACTGTTTGAGAGTTCTCGGCGGAGGCATTTCCATGATCGCCTTGATCTTGGACGGATCTATCTCGATACCTCGGTGTCGGACGATGAATCCCAGGAATCTGCCCGAGGAATCTCCGAATGCGCACTTGAGAGGGTTCATCTTCAAGCTGTATTGTCGAAGGAGTCGAAATACGGTCTTTAGATGCTCGAGATGTTCCTTGTATGATTTGCTCTTAACCACGAGGTCGTCGATATAGCATTCGACGATTTCATGTATGAGGTCATCGAAGATCTTTGTCATGGCCCTCTGATAAGTAGCACCGGCGTTCTTTAGGCCGAAGGGCATCACCTTGTAACAAAATATCCCTAGAGGGGTCCTGAAGGCGGTGTGCTTCTGGTCTTCGGGATGCATCTTTATCTGATTATACCCTGATGAGCCATCCATGAAGGAGAAAACCTCATGAGTGGATGTATTGTCTATCATCAGTTCGGTGACTGGCGTTGGGAAATCATCTTTCGGGCAGGCTTTATTGAGATCCCGAAAATCAACGCATATGCGCACCGTCCCATTTTTCTTCATCACCGGGACGATGTTGGCGATCCATTCAGGATATTGAACCTCCTGGATAAAGCCAGAGTCGATTAGCTTCTTGACCTCAGCATTGATGCTCATCTCAAGCTCGAGCCGCATTCTTCTCGGCGCCTGTTTAACTGGCTTGACATCCGGGGATATCGCCAATTTGTGTACAGCAACTTCTGGATCTAATCCCAGCATTTCGGAATAGTTCCATGCGAAGCAATCTCTATGCTGTACAAGGACGTCTTTTAATGCAGCCACCTTTTCTTCAGATAGTAGCTCGCTGACAAATGTCGATCGCGGATCGTTCGCCGCCCCCAACTCAATTTTCTTGAGATTATCTGCAGTGGTATGTATTCCATCCTCCAGTTCTTTCGGAGCTGGCGGAAATTCTGAGATCACCTCATCATTGCTGTTTTCGAAGCACCAGGGAAAGCTGTCCATGTTCTCGGGCTCTTCTTTTAATATTGTTATCACGTGGCAGGTGCGAATCCGCTTCCAATCCCAATGTGGAGTTGGTTTTGTTCTCGTGGCTTTGGGTTCATGCTTTTGCGGCGGTGTTACCCTCCAGTTGTCAGACAGAGCGAATTTGCCAAGCTGATACTGATCTTCAACCCAATTCTTGAAGGTGAAGCAATTTTCAAGAGGATGCCCTATCACTCGATGGTAAGAGCAATAATTTGGGTCAGAGACTTCACCTGCTCGTTCGGGGTTTTTGGACTCCGGCAGTGTAAGCATTTGATGTTTTAGAGCAAGATCAAGTATTTTCTTCGTCTTGTCCCGAGGAAACGAGTATGCTCGACCCATTTTCTTCATGAGGGATAGATCAATAACACTCGACTCCCGTTTGCGTGGCTTCTTAGCCCCGCTTTGTTGCTGTTGAGCGCCTTTCTGGCCTTTCGACTTGTTTCTGCCTCTGCGTCGAGCCATTTTTATAACAGGTTGACAGGGGGCGGCATTTTCGTCTTTCACGGCCTGTTGAAGGATGCGTTGCGTTTTGGCTTTCTCGTAGATTGCCATTTCACGATTATGATCATCTCGGATTTTTTGACCAGCTTCCCTTATAAGCCTGTCCATTTGTTCTTCGAACGACGGACTGGGCATTTTTGCATCAGAAACTTTTACTGGCTCAGGATTAGCATCCTCCCGTTGAGCATTTGCTTATTCATTGAAGTCGTGCACGACGTAACAGTCACGGAGCAGCTCTCGTTTCGTGGAGCGAATGTATCCGAGCCCGATCGTCTCCATCCTCCCACTAGGCAGCTTGTGCTGAGTTCCGGGAACGTTGCAGACCCTGTCATAGAATTTGGCCTTTCTAACGGTCTGTTTGATCCCTTGGCGCTTCAACAGCCTCTTCAAGCCTTCTGTATAATATCTGGGTAAACGGATGGGTTGAAGCCTGTCCAGCGTTGGATCCGCACCGTGCCAGATTTCTTTCTCCACTTTGTTTTCTTCAGAGCGGTAGAATAGAATTACCCTCTTGCCTTCTCGCCTGGGTGGGATATAAAACGTCTGTAGATCTTGTACACTGTGAATATCAAGCGCATCCAGTTCTTTATAATGTTTAAGCGGCACCATGGCTACTTGCAGGCTTTGCTCTTTATCAGCGGAAGCTCGTATTAAAGGTCGAGCAGAGAATACAGCATGGACTTCATCCTCTGAATCACTGCCAAAGATCAATGTAGGAGCAGATGGTCCTGGCTTAGTGTATTGGGGCGAACCTGAATAAACTATCTCCTCTTCCTACTCGGTATCACTGCCGAAGACAAGGATGGTAGCGTTAGTTTTGTTCTCCGGCTTGTGACACCTTTCCGTGTCTTCGAAACTCAGTAAGAAGTATTTGGCGTCTCCATATTTGCGAACTTCATGCACGGAGAACGGATTCAATTCTCCCGTCACGGTATACTCGAGACCATCCCTAAAATATTTCATACACTGATGCTGTGTAGAATGGATGATGTTGTACTCGTGTAACCATGGTCAGCCGAGCAGAGCGTTGTAGCATGTCTTGGCATCTATGATGTGGAATTTAATATCCGTGACGAGCAGCCCAAAGCATAGCGTCGGTATCACAGATCCAAGAGTCTTTGATGATTGGGAGTCGAACCCGGAGATGGTGATCTTGTCCCGGGCAAGGTGCTGGACGCTCATGCATATTTCCTTCAACACCCGCACATTGAGTAGATTAGCGGAGGATCCATTGTCGATCAGGATTTTGCCTATCTTTATATCGTGGCAGTATC
>CM057337.1:820347572-820451662 GCA_030015575.1 Agapanthus africanus
TTTCGGTCCCGTAAGTGCGGCCATGGCTGTCAGCATTTCTTGGAGCTTTTGTTGTTGTTGCCCCTGAGCCTTAGTCATTGATCGCGTAAGCGGTCTATGACCTGTGAAGACATGGCTATCCTCTTTTCCGGATGCCATATAGACGGTATGTACCATCATGCCCCCAGACTTGGGGTGTTTGGGTTCAGTGGTCTTGCAGTTCGTCGCAGACCCAGGGATTTTCTCCGGCCTTCTCCTCTTTCGTGGGCGGTCGAGGTTGAGGGAGCCGTTGCAGCGGGCACCCAAGTAGCTATCACCTTTTGTGGCTTAATAGGATGGTCCTCTTCCCACTGAACTTTCACCTTTTTCTGTCGACGGGGATAATCTTGATCAATTACCGAGTCTTGGACTTGACGCCAGACCGTGTAGATTTTAGAGGACAGCCGTTGAGGGGGCTTTTCCGGCTTCACCTTTGTAGCGCTCTCCATAGGTGAAGGAGATCTTTTCAGCATAGCGGTTGGAGAGTTCTTGTGGACCTTCCTAAGTGCTTCAAAACTGTTTCCAGTTGGAACAGCAGCATCAATTTCCGCCGTTGGAGTCGGCGGAGTCAGTCCAGAAGGAGAGTTGCCCCTGGTCTTACTCGGCACCAGTGGTATATCCCTAGTAGGAGGGGTGTTGTCTCCTACTCCACTGGCATAGTGAAAAGGGAGGCCGCTTGGGGCCCGTAGGTTACTCCTCCAGATGGAACAGAGCAAGAGTTGCTGTTGCAGTTAGTGCAATTTGAAGCCATTGATTTCTTGAAGAGCTTGAATATTCTGCCCCCTGCATCGTCCTTGGTCTTTGGCATGTGCCAGCTGTTTGAGGACCGATTCCGTTGGTAAGGCTGCTGCTTGGGGAGCCTGCCTGTGGGCGACAAACATCTTCTGGGCTTCCTCCATCGGCATTGAGGCACTGAGGGTGGGAGGTGGGAGCATCGACCCAAAAAGTAGCCCGTTGATTTCTTGAAAAGTCGGATTGCAGAGATTTGAGGCTGCAAGTGACCCATACTTGACTCCACCAGATATAACAGAGCCTATATTGCTAAGATTGAAACAAACACCATTCTTCATAAAGACGAAGCGCCGACTTCAGTATCCACTCTCCTAAGGGCAACCACAAATATACACACCACGATTATCTAATCACGGGAAAAACATGACACACGAAGTGTGGAGTGGAAAGAGGAAAAGGTCCCACCGGGCGTACCAGAATCTGTTCCCCTCCGAATAGTGGCTGAGACATTAGGACTCTTGCCTGAGATTCGGGGCAGATACTATATGGTTTTATCTGTCTACCTCTCCGAAGATGCCAAGTTGATTTATGGCACCGTGTATCAGAGATTTAGACGGATGCGGCCGATGTAGCAGACTTCGTCAAATTCCCCCTCGCTAGAGGAGTTTTTGATTGTGGGGACGCTTTTCCCTGCAGGCGCAAGCCCCTGCAGTTAATTACGCTACCGCATCACGGTAGCCACTTTCTCCTTCTCCAGAATTTCACTTCGTGTCGTGTGTGTTTGTTTGTTTTGTGGTTGCCCGTGGATTGTATACGGAGACTGAGTAATGCCGTCGCCCGTAAGACGTGGATTAGTCCAAATCCGTATTTACTTAGATTTGGGTTTGGTGTTTTTAGTTTAAGGATACGTTAGCCGTATTGAGGCTAAGATCAACTTAAACGTTCGTTAAGGATGCGTTAGTCTTGTTTTGAGACTAAGATCAACTTAACGTGGTGATCCATTTAATATATGGCCGTCGGGACTCATCACCTCTCTGACGTCGTTGAACGATTACAACGATAGGTGTCAGAGGAGTTCAGAGATGTACCCTTGAACCAAAGCCGATTTGGAGTTTTGTAGTCCATTTGAATGTTTAAGGATACGTTAGCCGTGTTTGGGGCTAAGATCAATTTAAACGGGACCGTTTAGATCCGGCAAAAGAGCATTTGGAGGCTCTATTATTCCAGTTTAGGGACATGGTGGTCCATGTTCCAGTTTAGGGACGTGGTGGTCCATCGCCAGTTTAAGGACATGGTGATCCATCATTAGTTTAAGGACGTTTCGGTCCATCGCCAGTTTAGGGACGTGGTGGTCCATCATTAGTTTAAGGACGTTTCGGTCCATCATTAGTTTAAGAACGTCTTGGTCCAATATTAGTTTAAGGACGTCTCGGTCCAATATTAGTTTAAGGACGTCTCGGTCTATATTAATATGTGGTTGTCGGGACTCGTCACCTCTCTGACGTCGTTGAAGGATTACAATGATAGGTGTCAGAGGAGTTCGGAGATGTACCCTCGAACCGGATGTAAATTGATTTAGGGAGCAGCCGTGCTCAGTCAATTTAATTTGAGGACTTATGGCCATGACTGGGCTAAGTCCTGTTTCAATATTCTTTTGTCTTTGGCCTATTGGACCTGTGTTAGGGCCTTGCCCCTTCACTGCATTATTTTTCTTTGTTTTGGTTGGGCTCTGCCCTTTTATAAATGATGTAGAGCATCTATTTTGTTTGGGCTCTACCCTTTTTAAAATGCATAGTATTTTTTATTAGGCCTGTTAGGCCTTTTAATTGGGCCATGTCCCTTTTCTTAATAATGCAGAGCATTAAATACTCTGACAGTGCCCCAAATGGCTTGTCAGGCGCTTTGCGCAAATTAAAGAGCGCAAGCGCATGTGGAAGTGACACGTGTCACGCTCTGATGAGCGCAAGCGCAACAGCGCAGTGTGCTGCGCTGTTGCACTGCTGACACGCGGCGCTTCTTGGCGGCTTGCGCAATAGTGCAGTTTTGGCAAATGCTGGGCACTGTTCTTATTTTTTTGGATCAATTTTAGATCAAAGAAAACAAATTTTTTCTTGTTTTCAAAGAACCAGTGGTTCATAAAAAGTGCAAGGCACTGTTATTGTTTATTTTTCTCTTTTCTTGAAGAACATTGATCTTGTTCTTAGATCAATGATCTGTTTTTAAGAGAATTTTCTCTTTTTCTAAAGGTTTTTACCTTTTTTTCTTGTTCTTGAGAAATTCTCTCTAATTCTTCAGAGTTCTCTCTGTTTGAAGTTCTTGATTTCTCCCAAAATATTGATGCTTTTGAATTGAGGCCTAGGGTCCTTTTTATAGTGCCCATAAATTAGTTAAATTTGTTAAAGAGATCTTTCTCTGAGTGATTTGGGGAATTTTCCCCACTGTTGGATCTTTGATCCAAAGGCCTCTGTTTTACAGAAGAAATTCTTCTTGTTTTAACAAGAACAGAAAGATCTTACTAGAATCTTAATTCTGTTTGGCTTAAACGCCCCAGCGCTTGACACGTGTCGCGCAGCGCAGCGCTTGCGCAGCTGTGCTTGCGCAACTGCACAGACACGTGTCGGGCAGCACAGCGCTTTCGCAGCTGTGCTTGCGCAGCTGTGCTTGTGCAACTGTGCAGACACGTGTCGCGCAGCGCAGCGCAGCTATGCTTGTGCAACTGTGCAGACACGTGTCGCGCAGCGCAGCGCTTGCGCAGCTGAAACGTTACTTCCTTTACTTTTTGTTTTTTTTTAAAAAAAGAGTCTTGCTCTGATTGGACGCAATGTCTCGGACGCTGTGCTGACGCATCAACTTCTGACACGTGGCGCGTTGCGCACAGCGCACGGGATTTGAAGTGTTGCTTCAAAATTTGAATTTTTGAAATTCAAATAGAGCCTTGCTCTGATTGGGGGAAACAAATGCCCCCCACCGTTGCGCTCACGTGGCGCGCACGTGAGTGCAGTGGTGGCATGATCCCAGCCTTTGGATAAACTGATAAGTTGAAGGGGTGCATGCGCCTATAAATAGGACCCTTGGTCCTTAGAAAATTCTTTACAACTTTCAAGAATTTTGATTCTCAGAGCCTTGCTCTTGTTTCTTCCCCAAGAACTTCAAAGTTCAGAACTTAGAATCACTCTAGGTAAAAAAATTTAAATTAAATTTAATTTAATTAACAGAGCTTTGCTCTTATAGATCTTTGATCTAAAGAAAAACCCCTTTGGGGTTTCATCAATAGAGTCTTGCTCTCAAAAACTTACAGATCTACAGAGATCTTGTCCATGGGTTTTAACCCATGAACAGAGCTTTGCTCTTTGATCAATTGTAGCTCTTTTTAGATCTGAGAAATTTTTATAAGTTTTCATGGATTTTTCAAGATTCCAAAATTTTAATTCTTTTAAGTGTTAAAAAAAAATTTGATGGATCTTTCCATTATTACTACAGAGCTATGCTCTTTTATGGAATCTTGTTACCCTGAGACCAGAGTTTGACAAATGTCACTCTGTGACAGAGTTTTGCTCTAAAAGAGAAGATTTTCTCCTTATCTCTAGGGATTTCCCATCAATGAGGATATTCTCTTGGGGATCTTTTCATTAATTGACAGTCCCATCTAATGATGGGGCTGTCTTATTAAATGATGCATTGCCATCCAGATTTTGTGGGTCCCCCTTTTGTCCCCCTTTATAATGGACTTAGCGTAGCGGTGGACGCCAGTGAGCCTGGGGTGCAACCCGCTAACTTCCCGATGCACTATTTCACCTCCTGGATGGAGATGCACGTGCAAGGGGTGTTCGGCGCCCATAAGATTCCTCCATTCTTTGAGAAATGCAGACTCCCGAGAGTTATGCGGTTGGTCAGTGCTTCAATTGTGGTTGCATCTCCGCGGGAGTCTTGGGGGCTGCTCCTTCGACCACACCTGGTCGGGGCAAAGACTTCTTTCTTGGATAAGGTTATAACAATAGGCTCAGAGACCACCAAGTCGGTAGTGTCGCTATGCGATGATTTTAAAGACGGGGCTTCCATATTAAAGGCTCGGGAAATCCTCCATCTCTACTCCATTCGGCCAGGCTACCTGGTGTTTAGGCAGAATGAGACAGCATTCTTTATGAGGTATAACCCGCACCGGTTTACTCAGCAATTGAGCTACAACCAAGGGATTCCGATGGAAGCTTTCTTGGAAAAGCCCGTGGTTAGCTGAGAGGGGATAAAGAACGCAATGCACCACTTCATGCGGCTTAACACGGGTTCCTATTTTTTTATCAGCGAACCGTGCTGCATCCCTAAGGTCCTCAACACGTACGTGGCTTGGTATGCGCATGCAATGGGCCCAGTTATCCTGATGGAGAAGCGCATGCTAGTTGACCGCAGGGGTGCGCCTCCTGGCGGTGATTGCAAGGCTCCCTTGAAGCCAAGGACCTCGGTCATTCCTCCGCTGAAAGATACTGGAGTTGATCGACCACGTGTGTTGAGTCCCTCGCGTGGATTGCCGCTGCCTGCTATGGTGGATGTGCCACCGGCGCCCCGTTCTCCCACGAAGACGGTCAATGTAGTGTCGCTGGAGTTTGGCGCAGGAGCGGATATCGGGACCCGTCGCCCCAAGGTGCTTGCTAAGCGCAAATCAATCCCCGGTGCATCTAGAGCTGACGGGCAAAAGAAGAAGAAGTCGATCCTTTCCCTCGACACGATCCTCGGTTTAGAGCCTGAGGCCCCTCTCACCGAAGGAATAAGTGAATATGGCAGCAATAAGGGCTTCTCGGTAGACCCTGTAGACACTGATTTGGCGGCCGCTATTGCAGCTTCTGAGCGATCAGCAAGGCTCGAAGCGATGTTAAGTAAGCTCGCGGAGTCTGGTAACCATTAGCTGCTTTCTTCGTCATTTTATAGCATTTTTTTTATCATTATTTTTGACTAATACTTTCCCCCATTTTTCAACAGGTGTTACTACCGAAGAAGCTATTGCTGCCTCTTTAAAGACCTTCCAAGAGGAGGAGGAGAAGCGTGCTTTAGCGGGCGCTTGTATGTCCCACCCTTTTTTAAAACAAATTTTGTTATCTTTTCCGATGGTCAACCTAACTTTCTTCCTTTGTTTCTTTGCAGGGGTTATACCAGTTGATGCGGGGATCCTCCCCGAGCCTGTTACTGGAGTGTAGGGTTACTAGGCACGCTCAAGAGGTCTCACAAGACATCAACCATACCAATTTCAAATTTTACAGTGCCGAGAAACCCTAGACTAGATCGTTAACTAGAGAATAGGCGAAACTACAAGTTAGTAAACAACTTTAGTGCTAAGTGAAAGAGACTACAACCTTTGTAGATCCGGTCCTCCACTTCCTTGGCTCTGTGATGACGTCCCTCCGCTGTACCCATCAAAATCCTAGACTCTCGCGGTGGTTTCATCGGAGAAAAGATCGGGCTTGTTCCCCTCCGAACGGCGGCCGAGACATAGGTGTTCTCGCCTGAGGTTCGGGGCAGATGCTAATTGGTTTTATCCGTCTACCTCTCCGAAGATGCCAAGTTGATTTATGGCACCGTGTATCGGAGGTTTAGACGGATGCGGCCGATGTAGCAGACTTCGTCAGATTCCCCCTTGCTTGAGGGGTTTTTTGATTGTGGGGACGCTCTTCCCTGCAGGCGCAAGCCCCTGCAGTTAATTACGCTACCGCATTGCGGTAACAACTTTCTCCTTCTCCAGCTGGTCACTTCGTGTCGTGGGTGTTTGTTTTGTTTGTGGTTGCCCGTGGATTGTATACGGAGACCAATTTATGTCGTCGCCCGTAGGACGTGGATTAGTCCAAATCCGTGTTTTCTTAGATTTGGGTTTGGGGTTTTGGTTTAAGGATGCATTAGCCATATTTGAGGCTAAGATCAACTTAAACGTTTGTTAAGGATACGTTAGTCCAGTTTGAGACTAAGATCAACTTAACGGGATCGTTTAGATCCGACAAAAGAGCAATTGGCTCTAATGTTCCAGTTTAGGGACATAGTGGTCCATTAAATTTATGGCCGTCGGGACCCATCACCTCTCTGACGACGTTGAAGGATTACAACGACAGATGTCAGAGGAGTTCAGAGATGTACCCTTGAGCCAAAGTTGATTGGGGGATCTAGAGTCCAATTTGGGACTAAAGTCTGTTTGAAGGTTTAAGGACACGTTAGCCATATTTGAGGCTAAGATCAACTTAAACGGGATCGTTTAGATCCGACAAAAGAGCATTTGGGCTCTATTGTTCCAGTTTAGGGACAAGGTGGTCCATTGCCAGTTTAGGGACGTGGTGGTCCAAGTTCCAGTTTAGGGACGTGGTGGTCCGTTTCCAGTTTAGGGACATAGTGGTCCATTGCCAGTTTAGGGACATGGTGGTCCCTTGGTAGTTTAAGGACGCATAAGTCCATGGGTTTAAGGACCCCACAGTCCATATGGGCGTGTTTAAGGACGCATTAGTCCGTTAGTTTAATGACGCATAAGTCCGCGGGTTTAAGGACCCCACAGTCCGTATCTTGGTTTAGGGACGCATAAGTCCATGTGTTTAAGGACCCCACAGTCCGTATCTTGGTTTAGGGACGCATAAGTCCATGAGTTTAAGGACCCCACAGTCCGTGTTGATGTGTGGTTGTCGGGACCCGTTACCTCTCTGAAGACGTTGAAGGATTACAACGACAAATATCAGAGGAGTTCCGAGATGTACCCTTGAACCAATGAGTTGGTTGAAAGAGCAGATGTGCTCAGTTCAAGATGATTTGAGGACTTATGGCCAATTTGGGCTAAGTCCAATTGTGTTTGAAATATTGGCTCTCTGCTGGTCTATTGAAGGAGAGGCTTTGTCTCTAGAAACTTAGCCAATTGGGCTAAACCTAGTGTTAAACACTAAAGGTCAACAGTGTTGAACACTGGGAATAAGATTAACAAGTTAGTGTTAAACACTAAAAGATAATCAGTGTTAAACACTAGCAACAGGGCTTCCAAATTAGTGTTAAACACTAAGCAAATCAGTGTTAAACACTGCCAATAGAGTTTTCCAAATTAGTGTTAAACACTAAGAAAATCAGTGTTAAACACTGAGGACAAAGTCTTCAGATTAGTGTTAAACACTAAGGAGAGAGGGGTCACGTGTGGACACGTGAGAGCGCCCAGATTCCCTTTATTTTATTCTGCAGATCAGTGTTTAACTCTTTTAATTCTGGCGGCCATCACGTGTGAGCACGTGATGGAGACCCCCGCTCTGGTCTGTTAGAATGCTCATTAGGGGTCACGTGGTGACACATGAGGGCGCCCTAAATGTGGAGCCAGATCTCCTTTGTTTTATCCTCAAATCTGCGAATAAGTGTTAAACACTTTTCCTTTTTATTTCGAGCATCACGTGTTGACACGTGATGGGGATTTATGCGCTGACTGTTAAAACGTTTGCTAAGGGGTCACGTGGTAAACACGTGAGAGCGCCCAAAGCCTTCATTTCCATTGATCTTTCTTTCTGCGTTTTGGGAGTCACGTGAGAGCACGTGATGGCATCAAAAAGTGGGGCCAGATCCTCTTTATTTTGTTCTGCAAACAAGTGTTAAACACTTTTAATTTTCATAGCCATCACGTGTGGGCACGTGATGTATAATCATGCCCTGATTTATTAGAACATTTATTAGGGGTCACGTGGTAACGCGTGAGAGCGCCCATAATTGTTTCTGCCTTTGCTTTTGTTCCATATATAATGAGGGTCACGTGGGAACACGTGAGGCATTGCCTCAAAGCTTTCCTCTTCTCATTTTTGGGGGATCCGTTCAGGGGTCACGTGGGGCACGTGACCTTTGTCTTTTCAGGCACAGAGATCTTTTAAGTCTCCTTATCTTTAAGAATTAAATTCTTGTGTAGGGTAAAACCCTAATTTTTGTTTTGGAGGAATTAAATTCCTATTGTGAAAGAATTAAATTCTTATTTAGGGTAAAACCCTAATTTTATCCCAAAGGAATTGAATTCTCAAAACTTAATTCCTCCTCTATGTTTTGGATCTGCATGGCAGGATCTCAACCCAATGAGAATTAAATTCTCAATTCATGGGGAGATGTGCACTTTGCAGATCCTCCACCAGAGAAAGAACTAAGTTCTTTTCTTTATATAAGAGTTAAACTCTTTTGAGAATTAAATTCTCTTTTTAAGCCTCTCTTTTATTACCTAGGGTTTTTCCTTTGCAGAGAATTAAATTCCCCTCTCTCTGTTTCTTTTTTCTCTTGAGAATTAAATTCTCCTCCCTCTTTTTCTTCTCTCCAAAAAGTAGATCCTTTCTCTTCTCTTCTTGGCTCCTATTTATAGGAGAAGGAAGAGAATCAATTTGTTTAGCAAATCTCTCATTAAGAGATTTGATTTGTATGTTGAGAGATTTGATTTGCATTCATCATTAATCTGGGCCTTTAGATTGTTAAGTGAATGTTATTCACCATTGGATTTTAAATCCAAAGATATCCATTTGTTATCTCGGTCAGATTTAGGGGGGAAATCTTTCCAAGTCCAAGATTTTTTCACAAATTGGTGATTTTTAATCACCCTTGGATTTTTAATCCAACGGTCCCCATAGACCTTTTCCATTTGTAAAGATTTGGAAGCTTTTAGAATTTAATTCTATTAACTGTAAGGCTTTCGAAGCCAGTCACGTGCTGACACGTGACCCTTGGTCACGTGTGAGCACGTGACCCCCAATTGGGTTCCTTTCTCAGCCGCTTATTTATGTTTCAGTTTTAACCATCACGTGTCAACACGTGACCATTGGTCACGTGTGAGCACGTGATACCTCATTGAAGTGACCTCTGATTTTTAATCAGGGAACAGATTTTAGAATTTAATTCTATTCATTATTTTAGAGGTCTTAAGAGCCCATCACGTGTCTGCACGTGGCCCATGATCACGTGTGAGCACGTGATGCCCCATTGGGGTCTTTTCTAAGTTTTTATTATATCTTTTAACTCCTCCAGCGGGTTTTTAAAAGTCCATCACGTGTGGACACGTAATTCCTCATAACTTTTGATCCCGGATGAATTACGAGACCCATAATATATCAAATCGAAGGGTTTTTCAAGCCGCTTTCGATACCATCAGAATTTATCTGTTTCTCCTTCGGGAGTTTGTCAAAAAACAGCCCGGAAGATACTGGTTCCCATTTTCTTAAGCGTATCGCTGCCATTTGATACCTTGGACTCTTTTACGCAGAAAGTTTTGGCGGGAACAGGGCTAGGTCGTCGACTTCGATACCGAAGATGATCTACGTCGAGGCAACACAAGATCAAGCTCTAACTTCACCAAGTCATGAAACTTGTGAAGAAAACACCCTATACTTCTTGGGAAGAGGTAAAGTATGAAGAAATAGGAAGTGGGTTCACTTTAGAATTGGATTTCTCACTCTTTTTCTCAAGTCACCATTAAAGCTAGCAAGCTTCTTTCTTCTTGAAGAAGAAGAAGAAGAAGAAGAAGAAAAAGAATATGATAAGAATTATCTAATAATTGAAAATAAAGTGATTCTTATCATATTAGCAACCATGGTTAAGTGTAGAGAGTAAACTAATGTTAGGTGAATGGTTAGGTTTAGGAAAGAAACAAAATGGTCAAAGTTTCATGAAGCTTCTAAACAATTCCAAAGAAAGCCACCATTTCATTTCTTGCCAAAATGAATAAATAAATAAATCAAACCCTAACCATTAACCTAATCATAGTTTAAAGCATACACACACCCAAGTATGCATGTATCATTAAACATGATACAAACTAGTGCACAAAACTATATCATATATACAATGTGCACATCAAGTGAGAAAATCCATCTTTAAGTGAACAAATATTAGTTAATGTAAAGTGATATATCAAATATATAATTATACATTAAATCATTAAATCAACACTTGATTTAACGATCCGGTCATACTGCATATAACCGACTAATATCAATAGTAACAACTTATCGAATCAACACTTGATCCGATAACCCGGCTATATCGCATATAACCGATCAATGTCACAAATCGCGAGAATCGAATACAGTATCACATACTGGTATTATTCTCGGTCCCGCACATATCTCATATGCGCTCATATTTCATTTCGCTTGAGCCAGGAAACCTCTGTGTAGGACTCTAAAGACTCGTCAATATGCCGGTAGCAGATGATGATCATATCAAGCACCCACAAGCCGCAAGCGGTCTGCTAAACGTAACGGCCACCCGGGTATTGAGCGATCAGAAGATCGACGAGCAAGCCCGCTCACACTCCTGTGAATCCAACCAGTAACACTTACCGTACAGTCCGGTCTGATCGTCTGATATGTCGCATATCTCGCCTAGGGGTGGTAAACGTCAGACCCCAATAGCTTGATAAGTCGTGTCGATATGAGGTCTATAACAGTTCGAGAAACTACTGGTAACACTTACCAGTAAATCTCAGCAACCCTGGCCAGGGATTTCCGGTTATAGCCAATCGAACACAGCGCAACATCAACTCCCTATACCGGGAGAGACGAATCTCCTCCTATCACTCATTGCCTCCATGTGATTCGGAACTGTACCCAAAAACCACTGTTTTGTACGCTCTCTTGGACATGGTAAGATGGAAATCAAAGCACAGTAGGAATCACATAAGACTCTATGACGATCTCGGGTCTACAGACTAACCTGTACCAGTGTCACCAGAGAACTGCCATCTGACGTGAGATCTAATACCATCTGGGAGTTCTCGGCGAGTCCGTCCAGTATACCCAGTCTCCACTGAGCACCCGTATATCATCTCTGATGTCAAACACCAATGGATATGGGATCATCCATCGCCCATCTGTATGAGTCGAGAAGGTATACGCTAGTCTACTCTGGCATATCGATGCCCCGTCTCGATATACCCATAACTAGGGACCTTGAAGGATGTACTTATGGACTACCATGTCCCCACTAGTATGATCCGCATCATAGTCCAGGTAATCAAGTCTTCATCCTAAGGGCTTTACTAACATGTAACAGAGAGACAATCAGTGTACACGTTAAGGTAAAGAGTAACCAGATAGCATACTATCATGTCGAGTAAGAAAGTCCTCCCTATATATGTCCCAGCATCCACTACAATATACATCCTATGTACAGTAATAGCCTCTAGGGCATACATATAACTAACAATCTCCCACTTGCACTAGGGTCATCTGTAGCAGTGGTTGTAGTATCTCATACTCAACCATCCCATAAAAATCTCTCTCTGGGAAAAGGCCTTTGTGAGTGGATCCGCCGTATTGTCCTCTGAGTCTACTCTCCTAACCTCGATCACCCTGGAGAACAACTATCTCCATGATCAGGTGATGCTGCCTCAGAATATGTCTGGATCACTGATGGGACGGACGTTCCTTGGCATAAGCCACAACTCCATTGTCACACAATGGGAGGAACTAAGTTCATCTCATGAACAAATATACACCCAGACAGCCTCTTTGGTAGCATCTTAAGCAGCGATGTATTCAACCTTTATCGTCTAGTATGCCACGGTATCTAGCTTGGAACTCTTCCAACATACCGTCCCTTTACTGAGGGTAAAGACAATGCCTGTGACTGACATTCAGTTGTCTTTATCACCCTGAAACCCTTCCAGTGATTCTCCCCAGGATCGATTGATACCATCTCACTACTACTAGTGAGATTCCTAGCATCCAATTACTTCTATCTCATAGATGAATACTTAGGATTTAGGAGGTATCATTTTGATCCTATATGGAGAATCCTTGTGATAAGCGGAGATTGACCGAGCGTAGCATAGGAAACTCCTTCCCTATCAAGAGTATGTCATCCACGTACTCTACGAGGATCACTACCATACTCCCAACTACCTTTTTGTATATACAAGGTTCATCTACCATTTTGATGATGTCAAACTGTTTGACTAACTCATCAAAACAGATGTTCCAACTCCGCGATGCCTGCTTCATCACATAAAACATCCTGCACACGTTTCCGCTGCTCCCACTGTCTACGAAGCCCTCTGGCTGTACTTATAAACGCTCTCTTCCAAAACATCATTTAGAAAAGCAGTCATGACACCCAACCACCAGATATCGTAGTCATGGTATGTAGCCGTGGCAAGTAGGATCTGGATGGACTTAAGCATAGATCCTTAGAAAAGGTTTCAACATAATCCATACCTGGTCAATGATGCAAACCTTTAACAAGTCTAGCTTTGAAAGTCTCAACTTTTTCATGTACACCAAGTAATCTTCTCAAGATATACTTGCTCCTGATGGGGATTTAACCCTTCGGATATAGCAACCAAAGTCCATACTTTGTTGGTGTATAAGGATTCCATCTCAGATCGCTAAGCATCCAGCCATTCTTACAGAGTCCCACTCCTGATGGCCAGCTCGAAACTAGTTGGGTCATCATCTCATGATGCAATCCTCGCTCCCACTGTCATAGAGGAACCGAAGTATCTCTCAGGTGGGTGAGGAACCCTACTAGATCGGCGGAGAGGCTGAGGTTCGTTGGTTACTTTGAATCCTTTGGTTCTATCAAATCATCATCTGCAGTTTGTATAGCTGGAACCATTCCAGTTCTATATAACAGACCTTGCCTCGAGCTTGTCCGGATTATGCTTTTAGACATAGCCCGGACAACCCGAAATCTTAACCAACTTAAGATATGGACTCTTCCCTTTCCATATCACATAGGAAGCGGTAGGCAACTGATTTGATCGGAATCCTATTCAATAGGTATGCAATTTCTCAAGCGTATAACTCCCAAAAGGAAATAGGAAACTCAGTAGTACTCATCGTAGAGCACACCATATCATATAGGGTGCTATTGCTCCACCCCGATATACCATCGTGCTATGGTGTATACGGAGGAGTAATGCTGAGAGAGAATCTTATTCTTTTTAGAATAGTCCAGGATTTCCGTGCTCAAGTATTCTCCTCCTCGATCACATCAAAGGACATAATACTTATACCTGTATTTTGGTTCTCTACTTCTAATTTATATTCTGTGAATATCTCAAAAGGTTCGAACTTGTGTTTCAACAGGAACATATGTCTGAATCTCGAGAGATCATCAGAGAATGTAATGAAGTATAAAGAACCGGTCTTGGCATGTATAGACAGGGGACCTTACATACATCATCATGTAACAATCCCTAGAGTTCACTAACTCTTTCTCTGTTTCAATAAACAGAGCTATGGTCATCTTATCTTTGTGACATGACTGGCAAGTTTCATAAGATGTAAATTCAAACTAATTTAAATATGCATCTAAAATGTAACTTAAGCTTGTCGGGTCACATTGATATGACCTAGTCTACAAAACCTCAAGAAGGATTCGTTCATTTCTGAACTCTTCCTCTTGTGTGTGTTCTGTATACTAGGAACTGTAGTTTGATTTAGAACGTCAATGCTTTTAGATAACGTGCCTGAACCGATCAACTTTTGATATAGGAAATGTTCAAAACATTATCCAACAATACAAAATTATATCCTTTCTTTACTAATAAAGAGACTGATATGATTTTGTATATCAGGTTCAGTATCTAATAGCATTTGTTCAGACTCAATGTATTGGTAATACAGAGTGATAGTGACCAACAGACTTGGCTGCAACACTTGCCCCGTTTTCTGTCTCATGAAACTTTTCACCCGTTCTCAGTTCTTTACCTATCTGTAGCCCATGTAACAAATTACATATGCGGGATCCTGATCCGGTATCTCATATCCAGGACGTAAAGAATACTGAGAAACAGTTCTGTATAATGAACACACCCGAAGATGATGCATCAGCATGTACTCTCTTCGTTTGGGCGGCATGGGAATTCTGGTATTCCCTAATTTCCTGCTCTGTCTTATAACAATTATAAGTTTGGAACGGGACCAACGTTCCCCAGCTCAGTATAACAAGCGGGTTCGGTCAATATTCCGTATTATTATCTTGATTAAGGCGTGAAATGGTCGCTACCTGGAGAGAGAGAGAAGAAAACACTCTGCGTGCGCTCTTGCAAGATCAGATTGGTTTTTATTTTATCTAATCAGGATGGCTCCCACTGTTTTTATCAAATCTTCCTTCAAACCTTAAAAGGAAAGACTAGCCGGGATTAATTACACGCTACAAGTTCACCAATCTTTCAGCCAGGCCAGTGTCGGTACTTTGAGGGAGGTTCCTCGTGCTTTCGCACGGACCTAATTAAAGTAAACCTCGTTTTCCCAGAGGCGTAACCCCGTTGACACCTTTCTAGACCCCTACTTGATCGGCTAATTGTAATGTGTAAAACTCTCCCAGGAGTAACTCTTACTCGCAGCGGGTATCGGGATCCAACTATCTCATAGAAGGTATGCAATCTCATTGCAAATTTCAACACTTGAAATTCCCGATAATATTTTGCCCCTAGCATCCTATGACCTTGACGAAAGCCAACAAACCATAGGCTACTAGTCAAGTCCAACCCGTCATTTCTTGATTGAATTAAACCCACCCGCACGACCCTTGACGAAAGCCAACAAAGCTGCACGACTACCCTAATCCAATCGCATCATATGCAGCAGATAAGCAGCAGATAGCTACCGCACACTACACCTTGACGAAAGCCAACAAATGTAGCGCGAATACTATATACAACTTATCTGAAATGACGGAAGGCTACGACAGGTTTTTCTGAAAACCTATTGCGTAATGAACTTGATATCGTTGTAGAATCAAATGATTTTTAAAATGGAGTGTTTTTTAGGCTTTTCTAGTTTTGCTAAAGGGGTCACTCCCGGTGAAGGGATCGTCGGCCCTTTCCTTGTCGAATGAGGTGCAGGATATATCATATATATCACTGTGCAAACCAGAAACTATAGAAGCAATCAAAAGACAAACCGAGTGTGTAGCATCTGCCAGTTATTGCTAAAGGGGTCACTCCCGGTGAAGGGATCGTCGGCCCTTTCCTCGTCGAATGAGGTGCAGGATGTTCTAGAAGGAACACCGCGATGCAAAGCAAGAATTGTAGCTACCTGTTTTTGAAAATTCGATTCCACAATATCTTTTAGGTTTCCTTTCTTTCATTAATCACATTAATGAAGTCCCATCATTTAAGTCCACCTAAACATCACAGATAAATATAACGTACGCTTATGCCATCCGCATTCGTCTCGATGTCCCGTCTGCACCGTTAGGTTAGGTGACTAACGTCAGAGCGAGGCAGGGCTAGCGCGGGTGTAAAACATAAGCAACGTCTATATAATATATCATATATACTATATACAATATCTATCTGAACATATCACATGATCACATCACAGATAACACAGCAGAAAATATCATATGAAATATTGGATATACTAGGACATCCGTGTTTTAAATACGAGCCAGTATAAAACACGGATTCCACGGTCGCGATGAATAGCCAAACCCACACTCCTAGACCCCTACGAGAGCGGCAAGCAACCCTACCAATTCTAGAGTTAGGAGACCCGGACTCGACACCTCGAGTTGATCTCCCACTGGACTCTAGAACCCAGTTACTTGTGCTCTCCTCCTTGGGTCTAACCTAGTGCGGAAAAGTAAATAATATACAAATGGTAACAACTTCCGCAACCTGGAAGTGCCCCAATAAAAGAATATTACATACAAGTTTTTACATGAATGAAAATGAAAAACACTCATCTCACATAAAAAAAACCCGGCTATTCAAACATGACGATCCAATATAACATATCCAGCAACACATAACATCACATGTCATCAACGTAAGTAAGTATGCATACACCGATTGTCGTCGACGTGTAACAATGACAATCGGCAATACCACTACATACTACACTTACGGTCACAGAAAAGAAAGAGTGAAACTACAACAGTTGGAATCCGCAACCTCTTTAGACATCACATGCCTAATCAAATGAATTTCTTAGACATCGCATGCCTAACAATTATAAACACCGCATTTTAGTCTCATTATCGAAAACTCTTTTCAATATCAAATCGGGCAATTCAACAAGATTCCCGACATCCTGATCGAATGCTCGTCGCAAACTTTAGTAGGCGGCCGCACCCCCGACGCCGTCGACGAAGTGCACCAAGGCGGAACACCGCTGCCGCAAGCACCCGAACGGATGCTTTCGGCGACGGGGTTCTCCTACAGTCACTTGGTCGGGGCTATGGGGTGAGGCTGTCTATTAAGTTTACCCGGCGAGTATCCGCGTACGCTACGTGATTGCGACGGACTTTTGAACGCATCAAAATTCCGTGGCAACCGATCAATTGAGACTAAAGTGCTATGTTTATAACATTCATATTAGTTATCTCATAACTACTTGTGAATTCCAATTATTGTATCACATTCCGGATAAATAGAAAATGTTAAACTTTCCGATCGAACAATCGAACACCCAAGTTTTCCCGAAACAGCTCAACACATGAAATAAGTTCAAAAACATTCACTTCATGCCTCAGTACGAACGGTCCAGCCGTAGAAGGGTCAAGCCAACGCCTCACATGTGGCACGCCGTATTGCCCTAAACCCTAAGGTTCAAAGGGCAGTTCAAGATGGTCACATAATCGAGTTAAGGTTTGTTGTCTTCTAGAGGGACCATCGCGTTACTTGCACTACTTAGAACGTTATTAAACCACGGAAAGATCCAACACTTGGAAATTTCCCGACAGGGGAAAAGGTGGGTATTTATATCCGGTCGAACTTTTTAACATATTCAATAATTATCCGGAAAACACACAGACAAAGCTAAACAATCCGATCGAATCATCGATTCCCCAAAACAACCCAGAAAACTCAACTCTTGAGTGCAAATTAAAAATTCCCAGAAAATACAGCACTAAAAGATAGGAATTACTATACGGCCGCGGAACCGCCGCAAATGCCATACTTTTGCCGCGGTCCCGCGGCCATTTGGTCGAGTTAGCCGCTCGTTTTGCACAGTAATTCTTAGAAAAGCCTGCTGATTTTTCTGCATATTTTTAATTCGGAAAAATGCACAGTTTTGAAAAATGTACAGAGAAGGGGTCGGATTAGGGTTTTATGTTTCGATCGGACATCTAATATCGTCTACGCATCGCCTAAGGCTCTAGCTAGGCTCTGATACCACTGTAGGGTTACTAGGCACGCTCAAGAGGTCTCATAAGGCATCAACCATGCCAATTTCAAATTTTAAGGTGCCGAGAAACCCTAGACTAAATCGTTAACTAGAGAATAGGCGAAACTACAAGTTAGTAAACAACTTTAGTGCTAAGTGAAAGAGGCTACAACCTTTGTAGATCCGGTCCTCCACTTTCTTGGCTCCGTGATGACGTCCCTCCGCTGTACCCATCGAAATCCTAGACTCTCGCGGTGGTTTCATCGGAGAAAAGATCGGGTTAGGTCGTCGACTTCGATACCGAAGATGATCTACGTCGAGGCAACACAAGATCAAGCTCCAACTTCACCAAGTCATGAAACTTGTGAAGAAAACACCCTATACTTCTTGGCAAGAGGTAGAGGATGAAGAAATAGGAAGTGGGTTCACTTTAGAATTGGATTTCTCACTCTTTTTCTCAAGTCACCATTGAAGCTAGCAAGCTTCTTTCTTCTTGAAGAAGAAGAAGAAGAAGAAAAAGAATATGATACGAATTATCTAATAATTGAAAATAAAGTGATTCTTATCATATTAGCAACCATGGTTAAGTGTAGAGAGTAAACTAAGGTTAGGTGAATGGTTAAGTTTAGGAAAGAAACAAAATGGTCAAAGCTTCATGAAGCTTCTAAACAATTCCAAAGAAAGCCACCATTTCATTTCTTGCCAAAATGAATAAATAAATGAATAAATAAATAAATAAATCAAACCCTAACCATTAACCTAATCATATTTTAAAGCATACACACACCCAAGTATGCATGTATCATCAAATATGATACAAACTAGTGCACAAAATTATATCATATATACAATGTGCACATCAAGTGAGAAAATCCATCTTTAAGTGAACAAATATTAGTTAATGTAAAGTGATATATCAAATATATAATTATACATTAAATCATTAAATCAACACTTGATTTAACGATCCGGTCATACTGCATATAACCGACTAATATCAATAGTAACAACTTATCGAATCAACACTTGATCCGATAACCCGGCTATATCGCATATAACCGATCAATGTCACAAATCGCGAAAATCGAATACAGTATCACATACTGGTATTATTCTCGGTCCCGCACATATCTCATATGCGCTCATATTTCATTTCGCTTGAGCCAGGAAACCTCTGTGTAGGACTCTAAAGACTCGTCAATACGCCGGTAGCAGATGATGATCATATCAAGCACCCACAAGCCGCAAGCGGTCTGCTAAACGTAACGGCCACCCGGGTATTGAGCGATCAAAAGATCGACGAGCAAGCCCGCTCACACTCCTGTGAATCCAACCAGTAACACTTACCGTACAGTCCGGTCTGATCGTCTGATATGTCGCATATCTCGCCTAGGGGTGGTAAACGTCAGACCCCAATAGCTTGATAAGTCGTGTCGATATGAGATCTATAACAGTTCGAGAAACTACTGGTAACACTTACCAATAAATCTCAGCAACCCTGGCCAGGGATTTCCGGTTATAGCCAATCGAACACAGCGCAACATCAACTCCCTATACCGGGAGAGACGAATCCCCTCCTATCGCTTATTGCCTCCATGTGATTCGGGACTGTACCCAAAAACCACCGTTTTGCACGCCCTCTTCGATGTGGTAAGGTGGAAATCAAAGCACAGTGTGAATCACACAAGACTCTATGACGATCTCGGGTCTACAGACTAACCTGTACCAGTGTCACCAGAGAACTGCCATCTGACGTGAGGTATAATACCATCTGAGAGTTCTCGGCGAGTCCGTCCAGTGTACCCAGTCTCCACTGAGCACCCGTATATCATCTCTGATGTCAAACACCAATGGATATGGGATCATCCATCGCCCATCTGTATGGGTCGAGAACGTATACGCTAGTCTACTCTGGCATATCGATGCCCCGTCTCGATATACCCACGACTAGGGACCTTGAAGGATGTACTTATGGACTACCATGTCCCCACTAGTATGATCCGCATCATAGTCCAGGTAATCAAGTACTCATCCTAAGGGCTTTACCAACATGTAACAGAGAGACAATCAGTGTACACGTTAAGGTAAAGAGTAACCAAATAGCATACTATCATGTCGAGCAAGAAAGTCCTCCCTATATATGTCCCAGCATCCACTACAATATACATCCTATGTATAGTAATGGCCTCTAAGGCATACATATAACTAACATGGAGTTCCGGTCTCGTCGGGGCTGCTGCAAGAGTCTCGACTTGACAAGTCGACGAGGGATGCCTTGAAGAATTTGGAGGCATCCCTGTACCCGTATGAGGACGCTTCAATGAAAGAGGCTCTGGTGAGGTCCGTCTCATCGGCCCGGGAGGAGAAGAAGCGGCTGAGGCGCGAGGCGAAGGCACGCAAGGCTGCTTTGGCCACGGGAGCAGGCTCAAGCACCATCCCTCGCGCTGATACTCCCTCAGAAGAGGCTCCCGTCGCCCTATCCACCGCTCGCAGACAGGTGGCGCGTGCTGTTCGGAGTGCTAATGACAAGTCCAGCTCTGGTAATGTATCTTGCAAGACTTTACTATAAGAATTGTAAACCTGTCGGTTCTTATATATCTTGTTCTGCAGGGCCAAGTCTAACCGAAGGGGAGGCGGAGACTGTCGAACCTGAGGGGCCAGAGGAAGAGGCATTGGTCGAGCCCGAGCCGACGGTGGGCAACGTCGCCGGGGTTGTTGAGCCTGAGGCAGGGGCCGAGGGGGCTACACCAGAGAAAGTCGTTGATGCCGAGCCTGAGGAGGCAGCAAATGAGATGACCCTTATAACTGAGCCCGAGGTAGCGGCGGGTGAGACGCTTGAGGCGGGCGACCTTACGGTGACGGCTGATGAGGCGATGGAGACCGCTGAGCCCGAAGTAGCGGGTGAGATGGGCACGACTCTTGGGGAAGAGTCAGCCGCTCTTTCTCAAGAGTCCGGCAATGCTCCGGTTATTGCCCTCCCCGTCTACGATCTTCCGCCGTCTCCTGGCCGCGCGAGCACGATGACGGTCCCCATCGAGTCGGGTGATGAGGCCATAGGCGGTGGCCTCATGTCGATGGAGGAGGGTGTCGCCTCCGTTTCAGCTGGGAGCTCATCAGGTAAATTTCCAGCCTTCGACCCCTTCTTCGGCTTGCGCATGGCTGCTCAGAGGAGGCCCGCGTCCATGGTTTCTGCATAAGACAAGATAAAATGGAATCAGCGACACAGACAAAGTAAAAACAAATACAAGCTCCTAACTTACCGACGAACTGGGAGGGGCTGAGCCCGGCCCAACTGAGGGCCCACTCAGAAAGCAGCATATCAGCCCGAGGAATAGGCTCCCATGCCGCTACTCACGCCGCGTCGGGGTCATTGGACGGATTTCCTTGCCAGCATCTATCCCTAGACCATTGGATGGGTACGGTCCAGTCCTCACCCTCTGGTAGTCCGACGAAGAAAAACTTTTTCTTCCAATCGTGGATGGAAGAAGGCAAGACGACAACTCCTGACCCGGCTACGCTCCCCCGCTGCTTCCTAAAGGAGAGGTAAACCCATCTCGGGTCTCCCGTGCGAGTTCCGGGGTGACTTTTGTAAATAAGGGAGGAGGCAAGGATGGACAGACTAAAGGGGATCATCTGCAACTTCAGCTGGACCAAGAACCCAAGAAGAATCCTCCAGGAGTTCGGCACTAGCTGGCCCGGGGCTAACCCAAAGTAGTTTAACGCAGCCACAATCTCGGGAGAGAAGGGCAGGCGCATTCCGGCCCAAAGGGCTTCCAGGTACAAGGCGATCTCTCTACCTCTCACCTGATCTGCCCTCTCTCCTTCTTCGGCCAATCGTAGCGTGTAACCAGAAGGAATATGGAAATGAGCCCGAGCGGTGACAAGCTCGTCCTCATATCTCACTAAGGACGGCGCACCAGGAGCGTCCGCCGCCACCGCTCCGGGAACCGCCCCAGAGGCGCCCCTCCCGGGAAGAGGATCTGACCCTAACTTCCCGGAGAGGCTCCAACCCAGGGGAAGAATCCCTAGAATCTACCCTTACGACATCTACAGACTCCTCAAAACAAGACATCTAACCCGATGGGAAGAAGTCTTCGAGAAGAGATAACGCAATATCCGACCTAAAAGGAGAGCGCCGAGCAATAAGACTCAGAATGAGAAAAATGTAAAGAGAGAGAGATCCTGAATCAGGCCTCCTCTCTATTTATGCTATCGGCGTCCTCATCCAGCAGCGACGGTCGACTCCCGCCAAAACGATTCAGTGCACTCGACGGCCACGATCGCCCCACCTGTCGCAAGCGCTTTGGCGGCGTCCCATCGGACGCCAGAAGCCTGCGGCACGTCACATCAGCCAACCGGCACCCGACACGTGGTCTGTCGCTTCAGCAAAGTGCACACGATCCGGCGCACCCTCTTTAATGCGAAGGATCTCGCCCCGATTCGCTGGCCTCATCCAGAAAAGACAACCAATTGCCCAGAGACAAGCCCGACGATATCTTCGGAAAGGAGCTCACCTTGGGTGATCCGATAAACCACTCTCGACCCGACCCGTCAGCTGGTCGGGACGAGAGTGGGGGGATAATGATGATGCTTGATATCGGTGATCTCCCAGATCAGGACACGTGGCCGATGACGTGTCCCAGCGCTCACAAGAAAAGACCTACAGTGGCCGACCAGACCACTCCCGTGCCCGTCCTACAAGCAAACGCTGGCTCACCTCCAAGCCCCCGGCACAATTGGCCTCCTCGGCCCCACAGCTCGTCTCCGAGCTATCACAGGCCCGAGCCTCCTCGTCCCTCTCAGCTCGCCTCCGGGCTCGAGCAGAATCAAGATACCTCGGATCTCATGCCCCTCCGTGAGCTCTCCCGCCGAGGTCATCTTTCTCGGTCTCATCGATCGACCAACAACACCGCTCGCAGGCGTAACCGCCATCCCGCGAATCTCGCCATGTGCGAGATCTCCGCCGGCCACATCCCACGTTTCACGCCACCATGATCCCCCATTGACGAGCCTGTCTCGCCATTAATGGGAGGTCCCGCACATCACGCGGGCGTGACGTCGGGAGCGTAACGGCCGGCGTGATTCTCGCGCCTGCCTCGTCTGCTGCCACCGCTATATAAACCCCTTCATCAGACGGTCCAAGTAAGACATTTTTACTCCACTTTGCCGTTACTCTGCTCGGATCTCTAGTCTAACTTGACCGTTGGAGGGTCGTCGGTGGTACAATCACTCCGGGACTTCCTTGCGGGTAGCTCGGCAACCACAACCTCAAATCCATTGAGATCCACACGCTTCAGGAGCGACCGCCTCCAGATCCAATCTCAGCTACCCATCACCGCCATCAGCAGATCAACGGAAGGTAACATCTTGACGCGATCCAGGTCGCGTCAATATCCAACTAACCAACCTTTTAACGTGAACATCAATTTGCATTGAGCTAGATTTAAATATACTGCAAAGTGGTTGTCCTGTGATTCAAATCTTCATGAGGACAATCAAGTAATATTAAGGGAGGTCAAGGGCAAAATAACCACTTAATTTAATTTCTTGGATTATATATGATACCAAATAACAATAGACCTAATAATAAACTCATGTCATGGAGGGGCTTTTAAAATAGCAAACCCTAATCCAATGCTGCTGTGCAATCAGCAGATATTTTTTCTTTGCAGAAATTGAGGAGAATTTTCTCCATCTTGTCCTTGGCTCTGATCCCAAAAACCCAATTAAAAAAATTAAACTAAAAAAGTCTAATATCTTTTATGTTTGCATGAATGATCTTTTTCATTTATCTTCAAAATTTAAAGGGTTAGGATTCATGGCCACTCGAGATATCCTATTCCTTCCAATTTAAATCCCTTTCATGTTTACGATACCTCAAATGCCTTTATAAAACTCGGTTTGAGCCCACACATAAATGCACATGGGCTTTCTAATATAGTGGGACTCCATCTAAAAGACTCAAGTTTTACTGAGATTTATCCCATCTTATCTTTTATATACATATGCATCCCATAGTTTTTTCAATGTTGGGCTAAATGTTAACCATATTCTCAACATTTTACATGGTATCAGAGCTCGGATATTTGTTTGTTTGTCCACGTTGCTCATGAAATTTGAGCCCTCCCATGTGAAATCCTTTTTGTCCACATCCACGTGCGTTGCACATGAGGAGAAGTGTTGGGAACGTGGTTAACATTTAGTCTCATATTGAAAAAACCATGGAATGCATATGGATATAAAATATAAGATGAGGTAAACCTCCATATATAAGGCTTGAGTCTTCTAGATGGAGTTCCACTAAATTAGAAAAAGCTCAGCAAATGATGCAATTGATTTCGGGACAAGGATTTTAAACTTGATGAAGTTACAAGCATGTCACGATCACATCTATTCTCGACTTGATCAAATATATGGTGAAGTTGATTCTCTTCATGGTCGAGTTGAATTCCGATGGTTGGACATTATTAGTATGTATTTTAGTTTGTATGCTCTTATTTTCTTTAGCAATCAATGAAAATTTCAATTTCCAATTATATTGTGTCAAATTATCTATATTCTACATACTTATATCCATAATGCTTATAAGTCTCTTTTTCTTACATTTTTTATCCCCCGTTAAATTTTAAAACTTTTTGATATTTTTCGAGAAGGGGGAGAAAATATTAATGAGTTATATAATTCTTTAAATGCTTAAATTGGTTAATAAAAATTCGAATTAAATCACTGGCCTTTATATCATATTTCTTGAGAAATAGTATCAGTGGTATGAGACTCTGATATGAGTTTAAAGAGTTTCTCAAATAAGTATGAATTGAGGAGGAATATCTAAATCGAATTTACCTTTCATGTATTTCATGAATTTTTTAAATAAGTTTTGCTAAATATTAAAAAAGGGGAGATTGTTAATATCCGTGTCACACGATTCTCAATT
Source organism: Agapanthus africanus (assembly GCA_030015575.1). NCBI lineage: Eukaryota > Viridiplantae > Streptophyta > Magnoliopsida > Asparagales > Amaryllidaceae > Agapanthus > Agapanthus africanus. The sequence goes on from CM057337.1 coordinate 820,372,338, forward strand.
TTTGATGATTTAGTTTAAAACATTATTTAACGGATTCATATGTTACTAATGACGTTTCTAAGTTTTTCTTGAAATACAGTTTGCAACAACATATCCAATATCAAGTAAGATTGCCTACAACGTGACACGCGCTCGATCCAGCAATATGGCATGACGACTCGATGCATTCAACAACGTGAAGCAAGTAAATTTAAGATCCATTCACGTCAAATATAACAAGTCAAGAGAAATGAAGCAAGTTGAAGAACCAAGACTAAGATCGAAAATATGAGTGATATATATGTAATTAGAAATAATCTCATAAGGTTAAAAACCACATTCCAACTCATTCTTAATGTTCTTCATCTCTTTTGGAGTCATCATACTTATCCGTTGGAATTCAAATCTGCCAAAATTCAAACCAATTGTATCATTTAAGTTAGAACACTGACGTCATCCCTTGATGTCGGTATCAGAAAAGCTTGAACACTGACGCTAGCCCTTGACGTCGGTATAAGAAAATTTTGGACTACTGACGTCGGTCCAGACGTCTGTAGAACAAATCTCTAATTTTCATATTTCTGTTAAGGTTCTTCATGACGGCTATCTTGACGTCACCAGAATAACTTGTTTTGACCTGACGTTTGTCCCTGACGTCATCACGGACGGTTTGAATAAAAAATTTGAATTTCAAATTTCGAACTGAATGGACAGTTGCGCCAAATTTGTTCCTGACTTCCTCTAAACGGTCATTAACTATTTTATGACAGTTTTGGCAGTTATCGGTAGTTACAATAACTTCCCACTCAATTCTCTATAAATACCTTTGAGATCTCACGATTCATATACAGAAATCCATTACAAATCCTTCTAAAATTCTTCATAATCTTTGTGCTTTAACTTGTTCAGATTTTTCATTTCTCAAGAGCCTTAAACTTGTCCAAATCTTTCAAAACAACCCTTGTGTCTAACCTGAAATAATCTTTAAGATCAATAGCACTGTGAGTGAGCGAGCGAAATCATTTGTAATAATAACGATTTGTAACCCGAGAGAAGGGGTGCTTCTCCTTTCACTTTAATTGTAGATTCGGAGTGGAAAAAGAAATTTTCCTAGAGAAACGTGGATTGAAGAGGAAAGTTTCCAAGAGAATCACGGTCTAGAGAGGAAGCAAACTTATTTCCTAAGGAACTTCAATTTAAGTGATTGCTTCTTGTGAAGAGGAATACCTTGTTTCTTCACATCCTTGTGAAGTGGAATTTGTGTACTTCATAAGTATAGTGGAAGAATCCCGAGTAGAAGATTCGGGTAGGGACTAGCCACAGGAGGTGGTGAATGCTAGTTGTAACGAATCTGAAATCTCTGTACGGAAATTCTTCTGTTAATATACAGAAAAGAATTTGACAGCTTGTGTATGGGTTATAAGTCACTTTTGTTAAATAAAACCAAGAAACTACTTGTAACTCACTGGTAAAGCCTTTGCACTACTGTGATGTAGCCTGTGTGTTTGATTCCCATCAGGCACAATTATTTCTGAATTTTCTTTTTTAAAATTTTTGGAAGCCCAAATGATTGCATGTGCAATACACGGGGAAATGAAAAGTTCAGAAAAACCAAACATGTGCAAAATGGTGTACATACAGAATAACCCATATGGTACGAATCTCGAGGCCAAGGCTCGAGATCTGACAGGCTAAATTAACCAATAGGCCGGCGGGGACGGTCATGATGAGGCCATTTTGATCCGTACTTTGCACACATGTCTCTTCAACTCTCCTCAACTTCTCTGCACTGTTTGATTTCCCCGCAATCAAACAAAGACCTTTCATTTCACCATTTAACATCATTTTAATACGTTTTAATCCAAAATTTTAATTCTCAAACCCTAATTCTCCACTATAAAAACCCCCCATGCGCTAACTCTTCACCATTCTGAAAATTCAAGCAAAAACTCTCTCAAAAGTTCCTAAGTGCAAGTGGAGTAAAGTGGAGTTAGCGAGCAAGTTTCTTACGTCGAAGATCGAAACCGATTCGGAGCTCCTACGACACCACGAAGCCTCCCTCCTCTTCCTTAACCTTTTCTTGATATATTCAAACCGTAAGTCCCTCTCAACTCTCCTCCTTTTTATTGAAATTCATCTTTATCAGTAACGTGGAGTTATTACCGATACTCTTTTCTAAACCCTAGAAACTCCTTTTTTTCTTTATATACTGATCAACCTAATTTTACACATTACTTGTAACATTAAATTCCAATATTTAGAATCAAGTTTAACTAATAATCTTATGTGAAACAACCATAATTAAACTTTTTCATTAAAATATCTTAAACTTTATTATCACTTCTTTTCGTTTTCGTTAAAACTATATTTTTAGGAAAAACTTCACGGGGTAACGATTTACCCCACAGATACACTTTGATTTCATACCACGATACTTATTTATATGTATATTTGTTTTGAAGAATATTCTTTACAATAAAATACGACATACTGTCAGGGTCAAAAATTACACCCCGGTTGACCAAGTCGAAGTCAAAGTCAAGCCCAAGTAAACGGGCCCAAGCCCAGATCAAGTGGGCCAATGCCCATAGCTCATATGCAATATGAAAATTATGTAATAAATAATTTTGATATAATTTTTATGGATACATGTATGAAAAATGAGCATAAAGCCAACCTTTTGTAAAGCCCATAGCTCATGTGCAAAAGAAATGAGCACATGAGATATGCGATGAGCAAAATGCCATTATGTAAAGCCCAAGGAGCTATGTGTAAATTTGTAAGCCTATATAAGGCAACATAATGATGAAATGAAAGAAAAGAATTGATTCCCCTCAAAATTTAGGGTTTCTGTGACTCCTTCTCCTTCCTCAAGGTTCTAAACCTTCTTCCCCTTTTTTGAATTAAATCAAGAATTTAACTCTTCTTTTTCCAAAAAAAAAACCCGGTTTTTCACCATAAACCCTTGAAAGAGAACTCAAATCTTTCATCAAATCTCTGAAAGGAAAGATTTTTAGTCTCGCCCCTTTTTTTCTCCAAAATCCAGCTAATAGAGAGGAGGAGGAAGGAAACCCATCACCAAAAATCCCACTTTGGGAAGATCCAAGGCTCAAGAGAAAATCTAGGGCTCAAGGGAGAAGAAAGGGATTCCCTTTCATCATCTCCGAAAATCTCCTGGGAGTTTAACTCCACAAAATATATATATATATATATATATATATAATAAATCTTTATTTTTTGGAGTTCATCTCTAAAAGTCAATCGGGAGTACAACTCCCAGTGCGGGGGATAAGCCCCTTTATCATTTTTTAGGAGTTTAACTCCAAAAGTCAATTGGGAGTACAACTCCCAGTATATAGGCTAAACCCCTTTTTCCCGCTGGCGCCCAGCGCCCGCGTGTCGGGCACGTGAGGCGCTGGCACCCACACGTCCTTTGATCGCTATTTTCCCTTTTTTATACGTACACACTCTACAACTGTCACGCCCCGCTTCCCAAATACGGAATACAAGGATGACAAGGCCACCAATGCTCCTATGATCAAGGAAAAACCCTGCTGTAGTCACATTTCGGCTTCTAGCATTATATGGTAATTAGTAAAATACAACACGGATAAAGAGAATGCAGTCACTAAAACTATCGGATATAAAGAAAACTGAGCTCAATGGAAGTAAACAAGAGGGCAACTAACTAGAGATATCAACAGAGAAATATAACTGGTTCACTGGTCTGGATCTTCGCGGTCTTATCGAGGTCAGACGGATCCACCTCTGCCACTGAGCATGCATACTCAGGTGGTCAGGACGACACAATTGCAATATTATAATAATAACAAAGATGCAAGGAAATAAAGTAATAACGGTGGAGATAATAAATGCAGGTAATCGATATGCCATTAAACACTGCTATGTATGATTCATGTCCCTATCGATCTCTAAGTCACTTTGAAATCGAGTTGTGGAAAGGAGTGGTCATGTTTAACGAGGGTCTCGTACGTACCCGAGACTACGGCCCACTGTTGCCCGGGACATAACCATATCAGCCGGACCGCTAGGTCCATACCTAATATATAAGAGTCGTTGTTCGAATGATCATCCTCTAAATCACTGACCTCGCTAAATACAATTTCCTTTCCACTTCGATTTCCACTTTTTCCCCAGGTTTCACTATCTATGAGTATGGGCTAGTTGTGTACAAGTATGCATCAATAATACAGTTTTATTCACTATTCACTGTATTGTTCATTATCACGAATCACTCACTTTTCACTGGCGTACTTGACACAACCAAACCGATACTATTCACGTTCGACAATGCATTATACACTAAAAATTAATAAGGATTCTCACTATCACTAGAGGTATTACAGTCTGGTAAAACTGTGAATCATGCCGCTAAACAATTTATATGCAATACAAGTCACTATGCGTCTCATGAACTTATAAAAAATCGCATTAAATCAGACGTTCAGAATTTAGTAAAATGATACAAAAGAGGTAATCATTAAAATCAGTCATATGTTCAACGAAATTGGTTTCAAGTCAATAGGGTTTTGGGTTCGCAAATTACAGTCGTTTCATTTTAAGTGTTCGCTGCTGAAAATTCAGTTCCTGAACCGAAGGTCCATTTTGTAACACAGTTTTCATCCTGTTGGGATCAAAATTAGGCGACGCTATAGTTGAACAATATTTAGGTTTATCAGTTAGGTTTCCAACGCACTAGACGGATTGATAATATTCATAGTGTACTGGAAGTTATGCATAATATAATATTGGGGTATACGTTCTGTCCTTGCTTGGGACTGCCGTATGTACTGATGGTTTAAAATATGATTAAAATAGTAAACGATGGTAAAAACAAATTAAATCACTTTCAATAGTTATCTAACAGATTTATCTTCGCTACGGTATAGGATTCCTCATAATAACATTTTCACACAGAAACGTGGAAGCATTTCAATTTGAGTATCGACAGCCAGTGCTGCTCTAGACTGTAGTCTAGAGCCGCAATTCTCCCGGATTTTCTTTATCATGACTTATTGGAATCCAGTGGACAAAATATATTACAGTAGGTTATTCCGTTAGCTTCGATATGAGTTCTTAAACACTACAATCTGATCTATAAATAATTTATTATAAAATTTACGGGTTAGCATGTATGAAAATTCCAGATTTTATGACAGAAATCGGGGGTACCGTTTTATGTGTGCAGCGACGCTAGTTTGCAACCAAATTTCTATAGGATATTTATTATCCTAACATGGGTTCATTAAACCCAAGTTCCTCTATTTTAAAATAGATTTTAGTTTAGGATACGTTCGAAAAGTAGCTTAAGTAAACGGATATCAATGAAAAGTCGGTTTCTTACTTGACGGGCATGAGATTTGAACCATATGAATTATGAGCGTTTTCAAACACAGGGTAAAAGCCAATAAATGGATTAATTCACTAAAAGCAATGACGCATGCTCATAGTATCAAATGATTCGATTACGGTATTCGATTCAAGTATAAAATCATAATAGAATTACTTAATTAATAAATTTATATAGCATGTAAAAGCAAGCGGAATTCACTTACCTGCGACGACCGACAATCATGAAGGAGATGAAGGCGGCGATGGGCCCGGCGATGGCGACGGGGCTTGGTAGCCCAGAGTTCGTCGGCGGCGCTTGGTCGTGGTCGATGTTGCAGCGGATCGACAGTGGGGGATGAAGCTTTGGAGCAAGGGAAGCTCGGGGTAGACGTTGGTGTTGAAGGTTGAAGAAGGAGCTGGGGTCGTGGCTAGGTGCTCAGTGTTGAGGTCATAAGAGTTGCGGAGGTGTAGCAGGAGGAGGAAGTCGACGGCTGCGGGTTGCTGGGCGAGGCGGCCGGTGGTGGCTGAGGTGGTCTTCGGCGCGGGGACTGGGTGGTTGCGGTTGCAGAGGAGGTGGCGGGCATGATGGGGTCTGCCGGAGCTCGGTGGGCTTAAGAAATGGGTTTTGGTGAGGAGGCAGTGGGATCAAGTTGGGTTCATGAAGAAAAGAGAAGGATAAATGCTCGATGAGGTGGTGGAGAGAGGCGCGAAGGTGACGAGGTCAAAGCTCCGGCAAAGTGGTCGACGGTGAGGGAAGAGGTGAGGTCGGGGCTGTGGGTTGGAAGGTAGAGGGATTGCTCGGGGTTGGGTCATCGGGAAAGAGGTGAAGGGGAGAAGAAGGAGACGCGTCGGTGATTGATGTGTCCGTCGGAGGTCGAAGGTGGAGGTGCGGGTGGTGAACAGCGGCGGCGGTTTGGTGGTGGGTTAAGCGGAAAAAGAGAAGGAGGAGGGCTTAGTTGGTGGAGTTGTGGTTCGGGTTGACGGTGGAGAGGAGGAGGTGAAGATGAGGGATCGAGGGCGGTGGTGATGGGTGAAGTCGGCGGCGACGGGAGTGGGTTCGAGCGAAGGTGACGACGGGGAAAAATAATGAGGAAGAAGAAGAGACATCGGGGGAAAAAGAGAGGGAGAACGTGGGGTAAGAGAGAGAGAGACCGGAGGGGTTATGAAAATTTTGAAGTGAAGAATAAATGAGAGTAATGAAGAATTAATATAAATCGTTAATAGGTTTTTAATGGAATATATTTGAAATTGATGTGGGTAGGATTTGGGTTTAAATGAGAATATATATATATATATATATATATATATATATATATATATATATATATATATATATTGAATTTGAAAGAAAGAGAGAAGGTAATATGTTGGTTAAGGCAAAGTTTTGGGTTGTTGGGCTTGGGCTCAAGAAAATTTAGAAGGAAAGAGTGAGATTTAAATATGGACTTGGGTTTATGGTTAGATCTATAGGAAGCAAAATAATTATATTACAATACAAAAATTTAAAATGGGTAAAAAAATTTATTTTAAATACAGGTATTAGCGTAGATAAAGACCGGGTATTACAACAACACTTTCCCCCGTTAGAAAACATTTCTAACGGGACGTTGTCCCGTACCTCGCAAGGGAGCTGCTAGCCCCCTTGAGCCCCAGCCCGCTATCCGGATAGCGGGACCCCCGTAAACTCTGCGAGGCTCCTAATACATCCAATTCTCCTCCAAAACACAATACACGCACATTGCATATTGAGTTCTCATGACCAGTTTTACCCGTCAATTGGAGGTTCTCTCGCTCCAAAAGAGAAGGGTAATTGACGGCAGTTTAGTCTACGGCTGCCGGAGATTTGGATCCCCATAATCAATAAAACCCGGCCTACATTAGGCAAGGAGAATTTTTAATACGTCTGACAAGCAACGCGTATTTTCCATCCCAATGGGGTGACGAAAAACACCCTACACATACTTTGAAACTGGGTTTCTTTTAAAACTGTATTTCGTATTCCTTTGCTAGTATGCATCTATAACTCTTGTTAGGGGATCTGCTAATGGATGGTGCGCATTATCGCACATCCTGGGGATAGTAGAGTGAGATGTAGCACTCCTCACAGAGTATTCGATCTCGAAAGAATATAAAATACGGTTTTTAAGAAATGCGAATTTTTTAAATAAAACTAATTTTCTAAAAATTATATTAAATTAAAAATCCATATTTTCATTATATTATGAAACTATACTTTTATAAAAATGAAAGATTAAAAGAATGTCAATATAATACCATCAAGTTATTAAAAAGAACTAGTTTTCAATAAAATATCATAAACTTTTAAAATCTAGGTATTTATCATTAAAATATCTCAATAATCAAAACACATGCTCATGAAAAACGTATTAATACAAATCACCCTCGAGAATTTATTTTTAACTATATTAAAATATTTTCATAAAACCCCTTCGACATATACAAAACAATATTTTAAGGACTTTAGTAAATATAGGTTTAAGCAGAATTAATTCTCTTGAGCCCCAAAGAGCCGGAGAAAGTGAGTGTTTTCCTTTTCAGGTTAGAAAAACTTAACAGGGGTTATTAATGGCAATTGTACTGGAAAAAGACACAAATCCTGCAGTTCATGTGCAGCAGTTGCCGATCACTTCCGAACCTAAGAATTCAAGAGTTAAATCAGTTTACAAGTGTCTGACTCAGTCTGAGTGCAACCTCAAATCTGAATCCAAAATCAAACACGAATACTTGATCATGAACATTAATACTCAAATTTAAACACCAAATTTAAACATATATACTTGACTTGATCTGAACGAATCGTGGTCATAATTTGACATGAACTTAACACGAATATCAGAACACAATGGTTGTTGTTGAAAGTGACTTAACTCGAACCATGAATACATGAACACTTGACACGAATACTTGATATTGACATGAACTCAATCTTTCCACTTGATGTATTCATGGATTCGAGCAAGGCTAGTAATTTTAACTGCAATGTAGAATACTTGGGGTGTTGGGGCAGTTCATGTGTGAATCCAACGAAATCTCAGGAGTTCCCCTAAATCATGAATCCATGTCTACTAACAAAAGCATGCTATCATGAGGGCCCGTGTTTCCTTACTTCTGAATTATAACCTGTTGAGTTTGGAAGACTTCAACACTGTGTTAAAGTCCCGTTAGTAATACTTGATTCGGGCCCGTGGTTTCTTACTCCTGGATTACAGCATGTTGGGTTCGAGAACACTCTTGAGATTGGTTGACATTCACTCTTGAACTTGCGTTACATTTAGTTTATCCATGTACAGACCTTTTAGGACACTTACATTCACTTTATGTCCACTACACCTACATTGCACGACCATGTTATATTATACTCATGTTATTTTTCCATAATATATATAGAACTGCATGTTATATAGAATTGTCATGCTTATATTAAATAACACGTTTCAACACTTTATCTCTTAGTCCATTGTTTCATGATATATATTTTCTTTATCATTATGTTTTTATACTTCACACCCATTTCTTGGGACTTACCGAGCGAAAGTTCGCTGACGAGTATTCCACCTATTTTTGCTTTTTGGAATGCTCGTCAGATACTGTGGAGACCGAGGAGGTAGACACAACAGAGAAGGAGCACAATTAGATCACGACTTAGGCCATAAACTAGTTAGCCTTATCTTTCAGTTTATGTATACTACCTGTTTAGGCATTTCCCTTCTTGTATTTTCTTTCAGTTGAACTTATGTATTGTAAATGAATCAAGTTGAATATAAAAAAGTTGTTGAAGTTTAAATCTCATGTTAATTTCTTATCATTTTATATTGCTCAATTACGTTTAGCGTATTTATTCCGGGAAATAACCTTCTTGAAATAAATACGTTGCGGGTTTGCCACGTCACCGTTTCCGTCTATTGGGAAGCGGGGCGTGACACTATTTAACATATCGTTGTGTTTGTATTGCTCCAACTCTTTTTACTTTTATGTACTTGTGTTGATTATCATATTAAGTTTCTTGTTTAAAACTTATTTTAAATATTTTCCGCAAAAATTCGATAATCACTTTAGAGATAGTATTTAAGTTTTTAAATTTGCCATACATTATTATAATTATCTTATTCACCCCTCCGCTAAGGTATTTTCAAAAACGTCCAATCAGACAGGCCTTAAAATGCTTATGTGCATTCATGTGTCAGCTCATATGTTGTGGGCCCAAACCGAGTTTTACATCTTTTCTATGATATTTGGACTCCATCATTTGTAGTTGTATATTTTCGTGAATTACACTCTACTAAGAATGAAAAACCTAAAAAACGATGCAATGCACATTCGTATACAATTTAATTACCTAATATAAAGTTGGATTATAAGAATGGAATCTTTTGGCAAAAATATTATTTTTGGTAAGTTTTCTCCAAAATGCCCTTATAAATTTGAATGTAACAATATTCCTCAACTTTGCTTAGCAAGAGTATTTTTGGAAAACTAAATTTTTGATGAGGCATATTTCTCAAATTGTTCGTATAAAGGATTTGCAAAATCCTGAGGAAAGCCAAAATGGATTTTGGCTCATGAATGGTATATTTGGAAATAAAATCTTAATAATTACCATGTTATTCATGTAAACGATTTGCAAAATCCAAGAAATAAACTTGCATTTTATCTAACATGGCATTTCTTTCATTGGGTACAATTTATAGGTATCATCTCTATACACTACTACAAATAAGGGTTGCCCCTACGGATATATGCGTAGGGGCGAAAAAATACCCCGTAGGTGCAAAGGCCGCAGGTGCAAGTTGAGGCCCTGAATTTGCCCCTACGGGCAAATTCTTGCCCCTACGGATTTCTGTGTAGGTCCTAGTGTCCCTACGGACGAAGCCGTAGGGTAAAAAAATTTATATTATTTACGGTTTTTTTTTTAATATTTTAAGTGTACCTACGGATATGTCCGTAGGTCCAAGTTATATACCCTACGGATAACAGCGTAGGTACCTATCCGTAGGGGCAAAATATCAGGATTCCTGATGTTTTGCCCCTACGGATATCTTCGTAGGGGAGAGGCTGTAGCCCCTACGGATATGTCCGTAGGGGCACTTCCAACCCCTGGTACTGAGATCAGGGGGCAAATATCAGTTACTGCTGACATTTTGCCCCTACGGATATATCTGTAGGGGCAACACGTGTGCCTACGGATTAATCCGTAGGTACATATTGTCTGTATTTTTTTAAAAAAAAAGTGCTGCCTGATTTTTTCCCGTCCTGTGCACAATTATATATACATCAATCAAATATAAAAATAATCATCACACAACATATATCGCAGTATTCATAATCCCATCTCACGCATATAATATACAAAAGAAATCCAAAAACTGAATATGATATGAATATAAACCAATATCGATATCGTTTCAAAATGTAGTACAATGTGTATGATATAAATAAATACATGTTTCAAAAAATAAGAACCAAAAAGCTACCCCAGTTCGGTCCAGCTCCACCTCTGAATAACGATAGAATAACGCGCCTGCTCCTCGGTCAATAAACTCTGCAATTCGACACGACCGGGAGTCTGAGCGGCCTGTGGAGCTGGCGATGTGGTCTGCGCAGCCGCCGTCGAGGTAGTCGCTTGCGGAGCCGCGGCTGCGGGAGTCTGAGTGGGCGGTGGAGCTAAAGGAGCTGTCTGCGGAAGCGCAGCCGATGTAGTGGCTTGCGGAGCCGCAACCAAAGGAGATGCATGTGGAGGCTCGGCCGATGTACCCTGTCGCGTCTGGACCTAACGTGTGTAATAAGCGTGTAAGAACTGTGTATTATTCGAATTCGTATCATTATTAAGTTATTTCGAAACCCCGTTTGGATATCTAGTTTATTGTTTATTTTAATTACATCTGTATGTATGATTAATCAAACTTAAGTCTAAAACCAAATAAGCTCAAGCTACGTACTAATTATGGATATGTTGATATCTATATAATATGACATGATATTTTACTATAAAGCAGTATACATACCAGCATCTCCTTCAACTCCTGAACGGCGGCCCTCAAGCTCTCCAGTTCCTGATGGACACGTCGGTCACCGGAGACGAAGGAAGTAACCGCCGGGGTGGAGTCCAACCTCATATGGGCTCTGCTAGGGCCCAGTCCCTGGCCTCTCTCCCAACCTCCGTGGTGCCCTCCGTATGCGGCGTCCAAAATTGGGGTCAGCAGCCTCGGATCGCTCTGTCCGGTAAAATCGATCCCCGAGGCCTGGGCCTGCTCAACCACCCGCTCCTACACCCACATTAAGCAGTAAAGTATAAGTATAAGATTTAAACTTGAACCTTCCAAAACTAAAATTTCAAATTTGGGTAGAAAAAATATTAACACTTACGCAGTACTCCTGGGTAGCGACGTCGGGATATCGAACCTCGCCCGTGGCGGGATCTGTCGAGGTGCCGTGGACAGCAAGATATGCGGACAGCACGCTCGGTGTACCACCTGACGCCACGGTCCGTGATATCTGCAATATTAGAAAGTAACTCTTAATATTAGAAATATTAGAAAATAACTCTTAATATTGCAGAATATCACAAACGTCGGTCTATTGTAATTTATCGATAACTCCATGGCTCGAGTAATGTTCCTCGAGCCACCTGTGTAAGTGGGGCGACCCCTCTTCGCCGACTTCCTGTTCTCTATATTCTGAGCGGCCTGTTTCTGCACAACGCATTAACATTTAGTTTTTTAATTAAGAAACACAAAATAAATAAATTATATCATAAATAATGAATTACATTTAAAATACATACCTGTTTGCGTTGGGAGTCGAAATAAGCGCACAATAGAGGCCATGTCTCTACGTCGACTCTCGCAAACGCCGGAGTAGATAGGAGGGCCGCTCTCTCTGCCTCGGGGGTCGCCATACACAGAGAGTAGCAGTCGGCCTTCAGCTCATTCCTGTTGTATCGGACCTTGGCCTGCATGTTCTTCATCAGGCCATTGTACAGAGCATGAAGGTCGAGCACCCTCCCCGGGTGATCAGGGTCGGCTACAGGCTGAAAATCGTAATCCAACTGAAAATACAAAAAAACATTGTTATTAGATTGCAAGTGTTAATAATAAATATATTGGATAGATCAAATGAAAATATATACTAATACATACCCGAGCCTGATCAAAGAAGAGGGCGAATGAGCGCTGGTGCTGCTCGCCCCACTCAACGTGAAGTGGATAGTTCTTCACGAGCCGGCTCTCGTCCCCCAAATACCGGCCGAACCTCTCGGCATGAGGACCGGTATAGCGATAGTCAAGGGTAAAAAAAAAGGGGGAATGCTGCCTCCCCCTAGCTCTGTCAGGCCTCAGCCTATGGGACTGATTCGGGCCTCGAGTCCCCCTCTGGGGATGGGGAGGCCCTGCGTCTGCACGAAATATCAAGACAATCAATAATAAGACAAAGTTGTATTAAGAAATCAAGGTTAAACGAAAATTCAAGTGTGATATATACCTCCGGAGACTATCGCACGAGCTTGGGCCCGGGCAGCAGCACGAGCGGGACGATAGTTCCTCCGGTGAGGAACAACTGGGGTCCCGGATGCGGACGCATCCCGTCCAACTAGAAAATAAACATCGACGCTAAATTTCCATGAAGTTCATATTTATTCTATAGAGCATATGTAAAATGAGTAAATATTATAAATTTATTCATACTAATCTGCAGACGATGCGGAGGGTATGGAAGCGGCAGGAGTGGCCCCTGCGGAAGATGTGGACGCACCACCTATAATTAGACAATTAAAAATAGATTATATAAGTAATTGCAAAAAGAATGTGTAGATCAATAATATAACGTTCTAAATCAATATGCATGCACTATAGGATATATAAACATACCCGCAGGTGCGGTGGTGTCACCACCTACAGCTAGACAATAATAAAAATTGCTAAGTAAGAGCAAAAGGAATGTGTGTATTTATGATATAGCATTCTAAATCAATATACATACACTATATGATATATAAACATACCTGGAGGAGCGGGGGTGGCCTCTGTCCCAGATGTGGACGCATCACCAACAACTAGACAATCAAACATTAACAGTATAAGTAATTTTGACATAAACAGGCATGAATATCTGTAATATTACATTCAAAATGGATATGCGTGCAGTATACCTGGAGGTGTGGCAAAATCCACACGGAAGGAGGCATCCGAAGGGGTCTCCGATCTAGGTGCAAGACCGGCCCTCTGAAGCTCCCTACGGAGCTCTCCGGGCGGCAGAACCGCTCTGCCTCTGCCGCGGCTGGAGCTCCTGCCGCCCCTCGCTGCTCCCGACATCGTCATCAAATCTAGATAAACGATTCGTGGACGCATTAGACAATCATTAAAAGTATTGACTATATATGTATAGAGCATAAAATGTGAAGTAATAATATAACATTACTAATAACCTTTTTCGTTTCGTGGGCGCATCATACATATCTACTTAGATTTCATCGTCGATATCATTTCTAACCCACGTAACTTCATGATCGGTCGAAGACAACCCGTCCTTCGAAACAGACGGTCGGAGCACTTTAAGCCTTCTCTCTTCTTCGTCCTCATCGCTGTCCTCGTATTCTGGGACATCGTAGACATCTCTGGGTTTCCATCGGCATACAACACTCCACCCCGGATGCTTCAAACACTGTGAATAGTATACTTGGAACGCTTGGTTCGGAAAGATAAACGGATCGTCCTGACCGTAAAATCGAAGCGTGTTCACACTGGTCAATCCATATTCATCTTTCCAAGTCCCAAGACTGCTTCTCCACCTGTCCGTATCGGTTCGCGGATCGTACCAAGTACACTGGAATATATAAAAGGGTTCCGATCGTCCGGGATAGTGGATGCCGAGTATACAATTTAAGTACCCATAGTAAATCACACCATCCGATCCTACCGTCGCAATCCCACTATTCTGAGTGGTTCTAGATGTTTCTATGTCCTTAACTACGAATTTGTATCCAAGGACACCAAATCCTTTGTAATATGCAACCTCCATACTAAGAAATTGAGCTAAACATCTTGAATCACTCTCAAATGATGCAGACAAGTTCGGATCGTGGATCTAACAAAACAAATTTTACGACAAATACATAACAATACAAGTTTAGATTAAAACTGATAGCAATAAAATGTAATTCGAATAACTTACATACTCTGTGACCCAATCACAAAAATTATCCTGATGGTATTTTTCCAAACGTTCTTCGTTCCAATCAGGATGCCCCTCACGTACCTCGTTAAAATAAGTTCTGTTTTCGACAAATAATTATGACATTAATATTATGTCATTTCATACACACACAAATACAGATATAACAATTAATCCAAAAGAACTTACTCTCTAATTTGTTCAAGACATGCGCAATTAAGCAAGATAAACCGGTATATCTTGTTGATAAACATAGTGTCTACCCTCTTATACTCGGCTTTACCATATGGCCCGTCTTGAATTCTTCGTGGTCGGTTAAGCCTTATCTCAATGTTCTCGTCCAGATAGCGGGAACAAAATATGGTTGCTTCATCAAGAAGATAACCTTGCATGATAGAACCCTCTGGTCGATTTTTATTGCGTATATACTTCTTAAGAGTGTAAAGGTACCTAATGTGAATATGTTGAATAAATAAATACGGGCATACAGGACAACAATAAATTTATAAATTGCGCGAAACGAAAAATTACACGTACCTCTCGACGGGATACATCCATCGATATTGTACCGGTCCGGCTAGTTTCGCCTCAGTTGCAAGATGAACCGTCAAGTGTATTATGATATCGAAGAATGACGGTGGGAAAATACGCTCAAACTTGCAAAGTATCAACGCAATAGAATTTTCTAGTTTATCCAGCGTCGCAACCTCCAGTGTTTTAGCACACAACTCCCTGAAAAAACAACATAGGTCGTTGATTACTAGACCAACCGAGTCGGGGAGAGAAGTCTTGAGGGCTAATGGAAGAAGGTGCTCCACGATAACATGGTGATCATGACTTTTCAGCCCATCGATCTTGCCCTTCACAATTTTTATTTCCTTACTGAATGATCCTGAGAAACCTGTGGGGACTTTCAAATCATGCAACACCTGCAGGAATCTTTTCTTCTCCGGTTGTGACATATGATAAGCGGCATTGGGAAGTACAAACTTGCCCGGTTTACCCGCTACCGGTTTAGGGTGCAGTTCACTTCTTATTCCCCACTCTTGTAGATCCATCCGAGCATTCATGTTGTCTTTCGATTTCCCGTCTTTACACAGAAGCAAGTTAAGTATGTGCTCTGATACCCCCTTCTCTATATGCATGACGTCCAGACAATGACGCACTGAATTTGTAGACCAGTACGGAAGCTCGAAGAAAATGCTTAACTTGTTCCAATATTGTGGTTTGACCTGTTTCGTCGAATCCATCCCGAAGGTCACGTTATTGTAACCATCCCATTTAGCAGTCACGTCCTCTCCGGACAATGGGGATGGAGGTCCAAGAAGCTCCTGATGACCATCAAAGTGAACCGTGTCTAACCTATAAGGGTGGTCTGGAGGCAGAAAACGTCGATGGCCGCAATAACAAACCTTCCTGCTAAAGTTCAAAATTTTTGATGTTGTGTGTTCATGGCAATGAGGACATGCTTTGTGACCATGTACGGACCAACCTGATAGCATTCCATACGCAGGAAAATCATTAATTGTCCACATTAAAGCCGCACACAGTATGAAGGTTGTATTTGTGTTTGAATCATATGTCTCTACACTATCAATGAACAAAGTTTTCAGCTCCTCGATCAGAGGTCGGAGATAGACGTCGATATTGTTCCCCGGTGAGTTTGGTCCGTCGATAAGAAGAGGCATCATAAAGTATGATTGGTCCATAGCCAACCAAGGCGACAAATTATAAATTATCATTACAACGGGCCATGTACTGTGACTTCCAACCATATAGTTGAATGGGCAGAAGCCATCGGTAGCCAGTCCGAGCCGGACATTGCGAGGATCGCTACTGAATATTGCGTGCCTCCTATCGAAATCCTTCCATGCCGGTGAATCTCTTGGATGTCTCATTTTTCCATTTTCGCTTGGAGGAGCACGGTGATGCCAAATCATTGCCTCGGCTGTTTTCTTGCACCTGAATAGCCTCTGTAGCCTCTGTGTTATGGGAAAGTATCGTGCTATCTTCACAGGTATATCAGGCTTCTTATCAGAATCTTTCGGCTTATACCTGGTCTCTCTGCATGTTGGACACTCTTTCAAATCTGAATTCTCTTTCCGGTACAACACGCAATTTTTAGGACATGCTTGAATCTTCTCGCACTTTAGACCTAAATCAGACATCATCTTCTGGGCTTCGTACCAGCTTTCGGGCACATTATTTCCCGGAGGCATAGAATCTTTCAAGAACGAAAGAAGCATTGTGAATGACTTGTTGCTCCATCCATTTAGGCACTTAATCTGGAAAAGTTGGACGAACCATGAGAGGGTGGAATACTTCGCATTCTCATAAATTGGTTTCCTAGCATCATTCATAAAATTTTCATATTTATCCGCACGCGGTCCTTGACCGGAAGGAATGTCATCTTCGGTACGAATAGATTCACCTAGGACAGCCTCTACCATATCCTCCATTTCTTCTGATGGAAATAAATTTCCGTTTCCTGCCGTATTACCGAATTCTTCTTCTTCTCCTGCCGCATTATCGTGTTCTCCTTCTTCTTCTACCGCAGTACTGCATTCTTCTCCTTCCCCATGATATTTCCAAGTTGAATAAAGTCTAGTAAACCCATGTTTTACAAGATGAAGCTCTGCCAATTCTACCTTCTGCTAGTACTTATTGCCACATCTATCGCACGGACAGAGAATCTTCTCTATTATGATCTTATTATGTGCGCGTGCAAATTCAAGGAAAGCAGCAACTTCTGCGACAAACTTAGGTTGCATACGTTGTTTCCAATCCACATACATCCAGTCCTTAACTCTGACGTACTCATGGGCCATGTTAGACTGAATAACATATAAATTGTAGGTTATGCTGACTATATTGAGAAATATGAGAACGGGATAGTTACTGACAAAGGAGAAAATCCGTGTATATGTTTTGTGTGTGCGTTTGTCGTTGAAAAGAATAAATTATCGCACGTATATTAACCGATAGACGGGGACTAAGTGGCGCTTTTAGTTTCATATATGAGTATCGATGGGAATATGAAGGTTTCATATTATCATATATTGGTTTTAACCCGAACATCTCGAATCGCTCTATAATTATGCGTTTGTATGTGTGTGTTCCGGCTGTCGGGGGTAGGCTTCTATCCCATTAAGAATGTATAGAGCGAACGCCCATCACTTGTGCTTTCAACCGTTTCGAGTAAATTTCGGCAGCACCTCCCCGCTGTTCTCCGAGTACACTGTAATAGAATAGATAATCATTTCAAAGCTGTGAAACAACGTTGAAATGAACATCTAATCTATCTTTGTACACGGAGAACCAGCGGAAAGGTACCGACGAAATATCTCGAAACGGATGAAAACACAAGTGAATGAAGGCGTTTGCTTTATACATTCTTAACTTGTCCACACGGGACAAATCTATGGGTTACCATACGATTGAATTTTCTCGTCGCGTAGACTATACGACGGTTGTTAGTATCGAGCTATACTGTCCGATATTTAACAACCTTCGTATAGTTCTAGGTCACGACGAGCATCGCACATATGTTAACCGATAGACGGGGACTAAGTGGCGCTTTTAGTTTCATATATGAGTATCGATGGGAATATAAAGGTTTCATATTATCATCGAGTATCATATATTGGTTTTAACCCGAACATCTCGAATCGCTCTCTAATTATGCGTTTGTTGTGTATTCTTGTTGTATGTGTGTGTTCCGGCTGTCGGGGGTAGGCTTTTATCCCATTAAGAATGTATAGAGCGAACGCCCATCACTTGTGCTTTCAACCGTTTCGAGTAAATTTCGGCAGCACCTCCCCGCTGTTCTCCGAGTACACTGTAATAGAATAGATAATCATTTCAAAACTGTGAAACAACGTTGAAATGAACATCTAATCTATCTTTGTACACGGAGAACCAGCGGAAAGGTACCGACGAAATATCTCGAAACGGATGAAAACACAAGTGAATGAAGGCGTTTGCTTTATACATTCTTAACTTGTCCACACGGGACAAATCTATGGGTTACCATACGATTGAATTTTCTCGTCGCGTAGACTATATGACGGTTGTTAGTATCGAGCTATACTGTCCGATATTTAACAACTTTCATATAGTTCTAGGTCAAGACGAGCATCGCATGTATGTTAACCGATAGACGGGGACTAAGTGGCGCTTTTAGTTTCATATATGAGTATCGATGGGAATATGAAGGTTTCATATTATCATCGAGTATCATATATTGGTTTTAACCCGAACATCTCGAATCGCTCTCTAATTATGCGTTTGTTGTGCATTCGTGTTGTATGTGTAACATGATTTTAAACCATTGAGATCAAGATTGATAGAACTGATCATCCTACATTGCAATAGCATTCATCAACCAAAAACTATTATTGCAATGGTATTCATATATAACAATCAACAATTAAAACTACAAATGTAGGATACTGATATCATAAAGCGTTATACGCAACATTGATAGAACTGATAAATAAAAAAACGAAACACAAACCGTATCAAGATTTAACAACTTTGATTATGTCATATACGCGGGCCGATATTTTCATATTAGCCAATAGGCAAAAATAGATTGCGGTCTGGATATGGCATATTGGCAGATGTTACCTATATGCATACATGCATGTTGTCTCCCCATTTTTTCATAAATCAAACCAACTACATACATCAAATTAGTCCATGCCACCAATCGGAAACTCCACTATGTCTTTGAATTATTATTTTTCCAAATAGCATTGAGCTCCTATTGACATTGTCCCATCCAACAAATTTGTTGTGCTTGCCTCGACCTTCATCTAGCTTTCACATGCCATACACATTAGATGAGTAATATAGTTAAAAATTATGGTATTTTGTTATCGTCAATCCACCTAACCCTAACCCCAAGTTGCTCTCTGAAAGCACATAGAACCATCCCCCCTAGTAAAGCATAGCTTTCTCTGTGCAATTGTTCTCATTCTTAATTTCTCACATTCATTACTCTCTCATTTTCTTGTCAACAAATTTGTTGTGCAATTGTTCTCATTCTTAATTTCTCACATTCATTACTCTTTCATTTTCTTGTTTTTTTCCAACTCCCCACGTGTTAACCCCAACCTAACCCAGCCCCAGCCTCAGCCCCAGCCCAGCCCAGCCCCAACCTAACCCTAACCCCAGCGCGGCCAGCTAAACCCCAACACCAACCCTAAGGAAAACCCTAACCCCAGCCCCAGCCCCAGCAGCAGCCGAACCCCAACCCTAACCCTAACCCCAACCCCGACCCCGACCGCGACCGCGACCCCTGCCGAACCCCAACTCGCACGCGCAACCCCAGACCCAGCCATGAACCCTAAGCCCAAAATAATCAAAAAAAATTTTAATTTACCTCAAGATTTACTCACCTGAACGGCGGTGGCGACGACCTGAACGGCGGTGGCGACGAGAACGGCGGTGGCGACGAGGAGAACGGCGGCGATTTCGAGGAGAACGGCGGCGATTTGGGGATTTTTTTCGCGCGCGATCGAGAGAGAGAGAAAGAAAGTGAGCGTAGGCGATCGATCTGTGCCTTTATTAAATCGATATTTAGTTGCCCCTACGGATATACCCGTAGGTCCTTTGTTTGCGGCTCCGTAGGGGCAAACACCAAATTAAGAATTAATATTTTTATTCTTGGACGTCTGGACCCGTAGGGGCAACCTTTTAGCCCTATGGATTAATCCATAGGGCCAAGTTAAATCTGCCCCTACGGATTCCAATATCCGTAGGGGCAACTCCCTATTTTACTAGTGATAGTATGAGTGCAATAGAGTTTTTCCCTTTATTATCTTTCGGTTTTATAGTTTAAAATATTTGATAGTAATTTACAAAAAAAATTAAAAAAGAGAACTAATAATATTTATATCGAAATAGTCATAAAAAATATCCTACATCTTTTTTTCTTCCAAATACCATGAAACAATAATGTTTCAAATAACAATAGTTGTTTTACATTTATTTATAAAAATTATAATTGCTTTAAAGTATATGCTAAAGTTTCACGACTCAAATAACTATCACTATTTAAAAATTTACTTGATAATGAATTTATTGAAAAATAATTTTTTTAGCTAAAATATTGACATAATTTATTATTTACGTTGGTTTATATATAACCACATTACATAACATAAAACGTTCGTATTTGTAAATTGTAAATTGAAAATACCAAAACAGGGTATTTATTTAGATATGATGATTTTTCTTGGTATCCACTCACAAGTCACATGTATATTGTATTTATATTAAAAATTCACCAGAAGGTTTAGGTATTTAAGTGAAGTTTAGCTTTTATATAGCCTTGAAATATTAAACTAAAATCTAAGTTATCATATTATATTTCTTATAAGAAAGAAATCAAATAGTACCATCTTGATAATCAAATAAAGAGACAGACTATTTAGGAAATTATTAAAATTATATTCAATAATTAGATTATTTATCATGCATAATATAAAGTGTATAATTATCGTTTTTTAATACATTACATTCAATAATTATAGTTCCATTACAACAAATAATGTATTAGGTGTTTATAATTCATACAAAATTAAAAATAAATACTAACTCTATTTATTTTTGTAAGAACTATAATATTTATGAAGAAATATCACAATTTATAAAGAATCCGATTAATGGCCATTATTTGAGCAAGAAGAAGAAGGCCATGTACTTTCTTTTATCATGTGTTGCTTATATTTCAAATTGTAACAACTTTTTTGTCGTATGAATTCATCTATGTATATATTGAATCATCTTTCATCCAATGTGTTCTGTCCAGTAGATATGAAAACCATGGTTCTTATATTGCAATCTATATTGAAGCAAATTAATAGAACATTTGATGAATAAAGCACACATTTATTTTTTCATACTGGAAGTATAGAAAAATGCTGCTGCCAAGCAATACGACTTAAGCAATGCAAATTTTCGCAACAAAATGAATCGCGCAGATGTTACTGATTCTTATGGTGTTATTATTAAAAATGGAAATACTATCAGTAGTATTCGTCTTTTGGATAAGAACAAAAGTAAGGGAAGATCTTGATTCTTTTTGAAGCTCTTGGAGTGGATACATATTTTGCCTTTAGGATTCTGGATTTGCAATGCATTTAACTTAGAGGCTGTGAACGCACGTATTTGAAATATGTAGAAGCATTTTTTTTGTTTCGTTTGCATTTTGTTATGATGTATCGAGAATTGTTTAACTCGATGCATAAGTCTTCTTTCTTATAAATATTTTATTTTTTAAATTTATTTTATTGATGAGAGCATCTTGCACCGTTTTCCCCCTAAAAATAAAAGAACCGCAAAAGAATTTTAAGTAAATTCATTCAAAATTTCGTTGCAATCTATGTTTTTAAAGCATATGTCAACCGATTAGATATTAATTAAGCTCTTGCAATTAAAAGAAAAGAAGCAAATTAGACGAGGAGTGTGACAGTGCTTTTTTACAACAAATGTCTTTCGGTAGACTCCGAGGACATCTAAATATAAATTAGAAATCCTACACTTAGGAAATTACTAATATATACCCTCCCACCTCCCATAAAAGCAAACAAACCCCCACCCAAAAGCCTCCCCCTCCTCTCTTTTCTGCTCCAAACTCAAAATTCACCACCAATTAACAGGAGAGGAGAGAGAGAGAGAGAGAGGGAAGAAACAGAATCAAGCAAATTAATTAAGGAGAGTGAGTAATTAGTTATTGATAATTATATATAATTAAGAGATATTAAAAGGATGTCAAACATAACAGGAGATGGTGAGAGCTTCTCCTCTGAGAACAACACAGGAGGTGAAGAGGTGCTGCAGCAGCAGCAGCTTAACGGGTCGGCTTCGGAGCATCCTCTGGTTCCCGTTAAGAAGAAACGCAACCTCCCCGGGACTCCGGGTATGGGCCTAGTTTAACCCTTCAATATTTTAAAATGATTTTTTACAAATTAACTAATTTTATTGTTTGTGAATGATTTGTATTACTGTCTTCATATTTCTTTTTTAACCACTTGTTCTAATGTTAATTTGTTGAAGTTATTAGAGAGGATGAAGATCATTTTGGTTTGTTTTATGAGTGGTTGAGGGGTCAATTTTTGTTACATAACATGACAATTATGTAATATTGCAGAATATATTTGTTAGACAATTTGTTTCTTTTTTGTTTAAAAAAGTTGCATTAGAATAGCATCAGTATCAGTGATTTCAAATTACTTGCCTTCAAAAAAGTTGATTACATATTCAAAAATAATAATAATAAATGTTCACATCTCTTTTAATTATAGGAAAATAGAAAATCAAAGCAAATCTAAGTTCATGTCATTGCATACACCACAGCTCCGGAAACTATTGTCACCGCACCACAGGTTCGAAGTTGTAGTGAGGGTTGAGATGATTATATTTTATGCTTTAATTAATATATTCTTTCCAAGTATATAAAACCCGATTCAAAATGGTCTCTGCAATAAGCAATCAAATATATTTAGAAGGAGCGAAATTTATTGTTATTAACCGTAGTTTATTTATATATTCCTTTTCTTAATTATATTTAGAAGAAGTTCTTTACATATAACTATAATCCTTTCTCGCAGACCCGGCCGCAGAAGTGATCGCGCTGTCCCTGACGACCCTAATGGTGACCAACCGGTTCGTGTGCGAGATCTGCAACAAGGGCTTCCAGCGGGACCAGAACCTGCAGCTCCACCGCCGCGGCCACAACCTCCCGTGGAAGCTCCGGCAGCGGCCGGCCGCGTCGGAGGTGCGGAAGCGCGTGTACGTATGCCCCGAGCCGAGCTGCGTGCACCACAACCCGAGCCGCGCGCTGGGGGACCTGACAGGGATCAAGAAGCACTTCTGCAGGAAGCATGGGGAGAAGAAGTGGAAGTGTGTGTTAAGTAGTTTGAATATATTGGTTGCATTTGTAAGTGGGAAATAGTCCCACATCGGATGGAGAGACAAACACCCAAGTCTTTATAATAGTTCCCAATATTTAAGTAAAAAATAAAGTGAATAATGAACCAAGTGGGCCTAATTTCTAGCAGGCTTATAACTTTTATTTATTATTGTCTTTGATGAGGCACTTGGGGCATCTTGGGTTGACTTAGTAACAGAGTTGACTTTTTGAACTTCAGATTCAAAGGTTGTCTGAACAGAACTAACGGTTGTGTCTGTTCAACGCTTAATGGTCACACGGTTGTGGTCGTGTCTGTTCAACTCTTAATGGTCACAACCATTCAGATGGTTGTGTCTGTTCAAGTCTATAAATTGTGTCCTGCTCTTCACATTTAAGGCATCTTCTTCTCATTATCTTCTCTGAGAGTTTTCAAGGGCTTTGTTGAATCTTGGGGGTGATTGCCTTCTACTGTACTCCTGTAGTGGGGGCAATATCACCTTTCGGAAAGTGTATCATACACGCCTCAAAGCTTTTTAATTCTGTCTTAACCAAAACTAAAACTCAACAATCGAAAGGTGATATCAAGGAGACATAATTAAATTCAAGTGTCAAGGTTCATTTTCAGAACCAAGATGTTATCAAACTGGATCGATTCGATGGGAGCAACTACACTAGATGGAAAGACAAGACGGTGTTCTTGTTGACCGCCTTGAAGATATTTTACGTTCTCGATCCGAACTTGCCGCCAATTCCAGATTCAGTGTCAAGTTCGAATGATGCCGAGAGTGCCAGAACAGAGAAAAACAAGCGTGAAGAAGACGAACTAGTTTGTCGCGGTTACATTCTCAATTCCCTCACTGATCGTCTGTATGATCTTTACAGAAATATGAAGACACCAAAGGAAATCTGGAACGCCCTTGAAAAAAAGTACAAAAATGAGAAGAAAGCAACTTCTAAGAAAATTACAAATGAGAAAAGAAGAGAAAGTAATGAAAATATTGAACCAAGAAAAAGTCAAAAAATCAGGAAAGAAAAATCTTTTGGTTCGGATTTTATTGACTCGCGTTCAATAGTCTTTCTCGTAGAAGGAGATAGAACCAAAGTGCTTAACAAAGTACCTAACAAAGTACCTGTTCTACTTAATATAGAAGATGATCCTAAAACATTTAGTGAAGCAATGTCATCAAGAGACACTGCATTTTGGAAAGAGGCTATTGATGACGAAATGGACTCAATAATGTCTAACAATACTTGGATATTGGTTGACTTGCCTCAAGGATCTAAGCGTATAAAGTGTAAATGGGTATTTAGAAGAAAACTAAATACAGATGGCTCTATACAAACTTACAAGGCAAGATTAGTGGCTAAAAGATTCACACAAAAGGAGGGCATATATTATTTTGATACTTATGCACCTGTGGCTAGAATAACATCTATTAGAATTCTTATAGCTTTGGCTTCAATATATAATTTATATGTGCATCAAATGGATGTAAAAACAGCCTTTTTAAATGGTGAATTAAATGAGGAAGTATACATGGAACAACCGGAAGGTTTCATACTTGCTGGAAATGAGAACAAAGTTTGTAAATTAACTAAATCGCTATATGGTTTAAAACAGGCCAACCAGGCCCCTAAACAATGGCATGAGAAATTTGATAAAGCAATCATATCAAATGGTTTTAAGCATAATAGTGCGGATAAATGTGTATATTCCAAATTCAATCAGAATTATGGGATAATCATATGTCTCTATGTAGACGACATGTTGATATTTGGTACAAAAATGATTGGAATAAATGAAACAAAAATGTATTTAACTTCAGTATTCAAAATGAAAGTGAAGTGGATACTATTTTAGGAATAAAAGTGAAAAAAGATAGTGAAGGTTTTGTACTAAACCAACCTCATTATATAGAGAAATTATTAAATAAATTCCAACATCTTAATGTTAAAGAAAGTGTTACTCCGTATGATCCGAGTATGAAATTAAATGAGAATTGTGACATTGTAATTGCACAATTAGAATATGCTAGCGCTATTGGAAGCCTTATGTATGCGATGCATTGTACAAGGCCTGATATAGCTTTTGCAGTATGCAAATTGTCACGATATACCAGTAAACCCGGTACTAATCATTGGAAGGCCATCAGTAGAGTTCTTGGGTATCTAAAAAGAACAAAAGAGTTTGGTCTATTTTATTCCAATTATCCTGCAGTACTAGAAGGTTACTCGGATGCAAGTTGGATCACAAGTGCAAGTGATAATAAATCCACAACAGGTTGGGTATTTACAATTGGAGGCGGTGCCATTAGTTGGGCCTCTAAGAAACAAACTTGCATCACACATTCAACAATGGAATCTGAATTTGTCGCTTCGGCTGCTGCCGGTAAGGAAGCGGAATGGCTGAGAAATTTTTTATTGGATATAGAGTTGTGGCCACAACCAATGCCATCTATTTCCTTGCATTGCGATAGTGACACGACTATGTCTAAAGCTTATAATAATGTTTATAATGGTAAATCTAGACACATTAGCTTAAGGCATGAATATGTTCGAGAATTAATAACTAATGGAATAATTACCATGGTTTATATGAGATCTGCAAAGAATTTAGCAGATCCCTTTACCAAGGCATTATCTAGAGATTTGGTAAAGAATACGTCAATTGGAATGGGACTTAAACATTTACAATTTGGCACCAGTAATGGTAACCCAACTTTAATTAGTAAAAACTAATTTTTAATAGTTCAATGGGTAATAACAAGTTACCGTCATGTGCCTGTATTGCACTAGGCGTCTCATTCTTATATAAATATGTATCTAGTGCTGTCTGTTACGATAAAGAGGATGAGCGAAAGCTCTCAATGGAGTTATTTAATTTTTAAATATCCACAGTAACAGGAATATAATAAAGGAAACCCCACATATATTAGCTTAGAAGTGGTGCCGCTTCAACAAGAGATATGAAGTATTCTCTTATAAATGCTTATGAAGTACAAGATTAGTACATGGCCATAATAGTGCTAAAGCAGTTATAAACCTCTTAGAAAATAAGATGAATATTGTGTGTGTTGTATTTCAAATTCTAATAATAAAAAGTTTTGGTTTAATCTGCGGACACCAATAACTTTGTTAGACTATTGATATATATACACTAAGGGAAGGTTTAAATCGAGAGATACCTTTCTTTATGCATAATATTTGTCACGAGAGAGATGTGGTTGCAGCCAATATATACAAACTAGTGGGGGATTGTTAAGTAGTTTGAATATATTGGTTGCATTTGTAAGTGGGAAATAGTCCCACATCGGATGGAGAGACAAACACCCAAGTCTTTATAATAGTTCCCAATATTTAAGTAATAAATAAAGTGAATAATGAACCAAGTGGGCCTAATTTCTAGCAGGCTTATAACATTTATTTATTATTGTCTTTGATGAGGCACTTGGGCACTTGGGGCATCTTGGGTTGACTTAGTAACAGAGTTGACTTTTTGAACTTCAGATTCAAAGGCTGTCTGAACAGAACTAACGGTTGTGTCTGTTCAACGCTTAATGGTCACAACCATTCAAACGGTTGTGGTCGTGTCTGTTCAACTCTTAATGGTCACAACCATTCAGATGGTTGTGTCTGTTCAAGTCTATAAATTGTGTCCTGCTCTTCACATTTAAGGCATCTTCTTTTCATTATCTTCTGAGAGAGTTTTCAAGGGCTTTGTTGTATCTTGGGGGTGATTGCCTTCTACTGTACTCCCGTAGTGGGGGCAATATCACCTTTCGGAAAGTGTATCATACACGCCTCAAAGCTTTTTAATTCTGTCTTAACCAAAACTAAAACTCAACAATCGAAAGGTGATATCAAGGAGACAGAATTAAATTCAAGTGTCAAGGTTCATTTCCCCAAGATGTTATCAAACTGGATCGATTCGATGGGAGCAACTACACTAGATGGAAATACAAGACGGTGTTCTTGTTGACCGCCTTGAAGATATTTTACGTTCTCGATCCGAACTTGCCGCCAATTCCAGATTCAGTGTCAAGTTCGAATGATGCCGAGAGTGCCAGAACAGAGAAAAACAAGCGTGTAGAAGACGAACTAGTTTGTCGCGGTTACATTCTCAATTCCCTCACCGATCGTCTGTATGATCTTTACAGAAATATGAAGACACCAAAGGAAATCTGGAGCGTCCTTGAAACAAAGTACAAAAATGAGAAGAAAGCAACTTCTAAGAAAATTACAAATGAGAAAAGAAGAGAAAGTAATGAAAATATTGAACCAAGAAAAAGTCAAAGAATCAGGAAAGAAAAATCTTTTGGTCCTGATTTTATTGACTCGCGTTCAATAGTCTTTCTCATAGAAGGAGATAGAACTAAAGTGCTTAACAAAGTACCTAACAAAGTACCTGTTCTACTTAATATAGAAGATGATCCTAAAACATTTAGTGAAGCAATATCATCAAGAGACACTGCATTTTGGAAAGAGGCTATTGATGACGAAATGGACTCAATAATGTCTAACAATACTTGGATATTGGTTGACTTGCCTCAAGGATCTAAGCGTATAAAGTGTAAATGGGTATTTAGAAGAAAACTAAATACAGATGGCTCTATACAAACTTTCAAGGCAAGATTAGTGGCTAAAGGATTCACACAAAAGGAGGGCATAGATTATTTTGATACTTATGCACCTGTGGCTAGAATAACATTTATTAGAATTCT
Organism: Agapanthus africanus; assembly: GCA_030015575.1. NCBI lineage: Eukaryota > Viridiplantae > Streptophyta > Magnoliopsida > Asparagales > Amaryllidaceae > Agapanthus > Agapanthus africanus. The sequence continues at coordinate 820,400,496 of CM057337.1, forward strand.
TATAGCTTTGGCTTCAATATATAATTTATATGTGCATCAAATGGATGTAAAAACAGCCTTTTTAAATGGTGAATTAAATGAGGAAGTATACATGGAACAACCCGAAGGTTTCATACTTCCTGGAAATGAGAACAAAGTTTGTAAATTAACTAAGTCGCTATATGGTTTAAAACAAGCCCCTAAACAATGGCATGAGAAATTTGATAAAGCAATCATATCAAATGGTTTTAAGCATAATAGTGCGGATAAATGTGTATATTCCAAATTCAATCAGAATAATGGGATAATCATATGTCTCTATGTAGACGACATGTTGATATTTGGTACAAACATGATTGGAATAAATGAAACAAAAATGTATTTAACTTCAGTATTGAAAGTGAAAGATTTGAATGAAGTGGTTACTATTTTAGGAATAAAAGTGAAAAAAGATAGTGAAGGTTTTGTACTAAACCAACCTCATTATATAGAGAAATTATTAAATAAATTCCAACATCTTAATGTTAAAGAAAGTGTAACTCCGTATGATCCGAGTATGAAATTAAATGAGAATTGTGACATTGTAATTGCACAATTAGAATATGCTAGCGCTATTGGAAGCCTTATGTATGCGATGCATTGTACAAGACCTGATATAGCTTTTGCAGTATGCAAATTGTCACGATATACCAGTAAACCCGGTACTAATCATTGGAAGGCCATCAGTAGAGTTCTTGGGTATCTAAAAAGAACAAAAGAGTTTGGTCTATTTTATTCCAATTATCCTGCAGTACTAGAAGGTTACTCGGATGCAAGTTGGATCACAAGTGCAAGTGATAATAAATCCACAACAGGTTGGGTATTTACAATTGGAGGCGGTGCCATTAGTTGGGCCTCTAAGAAACAAACTTGCATCACACATTCAACAATGGAATTTGAATTTGTCGCTTTGGCTGCTGCCGGTAAGGAAGCGGAATGGCTGAGAAATTTTTTATTGGATATAGAGTTGTGGCCACAACCAATGCCATCTATTTCCTTGCATTGCGATAGTGACACGACTATGTCTAGAGCTTATAATAATGTTTATAATGGTAAATCTAGACACATTAGCTTAAGGCATGAATATGTTCGAGAATTAATAACTAATGGAATAATTACCATAGTTTATGTGTGATCTGCAAAGAATTTAGCAGATCCCTTTACCAAGGCATTATCTAGAGATTTGGTAAAGAATACGTCAATTGGAATGGAACTTAAACATTTACAATTTGGCACCAGTAATGGTAACCCAACTTTAATTAGTAAAAACTAATTTTTAATAGTTCAATGGGTAATAACAAGTTACCGTCATGTGCCTGTATTGCACTAGGCGTCTCATTCTTATATAAATAAGAATCTAGTGCTGTCTGTTACGATAAAGAGGATGAGCGAAAGCTCTCAATGGAGTTATTTAATTTTTAAATATCCACAGTAACAGGGATATAATAAAGGAAACCCCACCTATATTAGCATAGAAGTGGTGCCGCTTCAACAAGAGATATGAAGTATTCTCTTGTAAATGCTTATGAAGTACAAGATTAGCACATGGCCATAATAGTGCTAAAGCAGTTATAAACCTCTTAGAAAATAAGATGAATATTGTGTGTGTTGTATTTCAAATTCTAATAATAAAAAGTTTTGGTTTAATCTGCGGACACCAATAACTTTGTTAGACTATTGATATATATACACTAAGGGAATGTTTAAATCGAGAGATACCTTTCTTTATGCATAATATTTGTCACGAGAGAGATGTGGTTGCAGCCAATATATACAAACTAGTGGGGGATTGTTAAGTAGTTTGAATATATTGGTTGCATTTGTAAGTGGGAAATAGTCCCACATCGGATGGAGAGACAAACACCCAAGTCTTTATAATAGTTCCCAATATTTAAGTAATAAATAAAGTGAATAATGAACCAAGTGGGCCTAATTTCTAGCAGGCTTATAACATTTATTTATTATTGTCTTTGATGAGGCACTTGGGGCATCTTGGGTTGACTTAGTAACAGAGTTGACTTTTTGAACTTCAGATTCAAAGGCTGTCTAAACAGAACTAACGGTTGTGTCTGTTCAACGCTTAATGGTCACAACCATTCAAACGGTTGTGGTCGTGTCTGTTCAACTCTTAATGGTCACAACCATTCAGATGGTTGTGTCTGTTCAAGTCTATAAATTGTGTCCTGCTCTTCACATTTAAGGCATCTTCTTCTCATTATCTTCTGAGAGAGTTTTCAAGGGCTTTGTTGTATCTTGGGGGTGATTGCCTTCTACTGTACTCCCGTTGTGGGGGCAATATCACCTTTCGGAAAGTGTATCATACACGCCTCAAAGCTTTTTAATTCTGTCTTAACCAAAACTAAAACTCAACAATCGAAAGGTGATATCAAGGAGACAGAATTAAATTCAAGTGTCAAGGTTCATTTCCAGAACCAAGATGTTATCAAACTGGATCGATTCGATGGGAGCACCTACACTAGATGGAAAGACAAGACGGTGTTCTTGTTGACCGCCTTGAAGATATTTTACGTTCTCGATCCGAACTTGCCGCCAATTCCAGATTCAGTGTCAAGTTCGAATGATGCCGAGAGTGCCAGAACAGAGAAAAACAAGCGTGAAGAAGACGAACTAGTTTGTCGCGGTTACATTCTCAATTCCCTCACCGATCGTCTGTATGATCTTTACAGAAATATGAAGACACCAAAGGAAATCTGGAGCGTCCTTGAAACAAAGTACAAAAATGAGAAGAAAGCAACTTCTAAGAAAATTACAAATGAGAAAAGAAGAGAAAGTAATGAAAATATTGAACCAAGAAAAAGTCAAAGAATCAAGAAAGAAAAATCTTTTGGTCCTGATTTTATTGACTCGCGTTCAATAGTCTTTCTCGTAGAAGGAGATAGAACCAAAGTGCTTAACAAAGTACCTAACAAAGTACCTGTTCTACTTAATATAGAAGATGATCCTAAAACATTTAGTGAAGCAATGTCATCAAGAGACACTGCATTTTGGAAAGAGGCTATTGATGACGAAATGGACTCAATAATGTCTAACAATACTTGGATATTGGTTGACTTGCCTCAAGGATCTAAGCCTATAAAGTGTAAATGGGTATTTAGAAGAAAACTAAATACAGATGGCTCTATACAAACTTTCAAGGCAAGATTAGTAGCTAAAAGATTCACACAAAAGGAGGGCATAGATTATTTTGATACTTATGCATCTGTGGCTAGAATAACATCTATTAGAATTCTTATAGCTTTGGCTTCAATATATAATTTATATGTGCATCAAATGGATGTAAAAACAGCCTTTTTAAATGGTGAATTAAATGAGGAAGTATACATGGAACAACCCGATGGTTTCATACTTCCTGGAAATGAGAACAAAGTTTGTAAATTAACTAAGTCGCTATATGGTTTAAAACAGGCCCCTAAACAATGGCATGAGAAATTTGATAAAGCAATCATATCAAATGGTTTTAAGCATAATAGTGCGGATAAATATGTATATTCCAAATTCAATCAGAATAATAGGATAATCATATGTCTCTATGTAGACGACATGTTGATATTTGGAACAAACATGATTGGAATAAATGAAACAAAAATGTATTTAACTTCAGTATTCAAAATGAAAGTGAAGTGGATACTATTTTAGGAATAAAAGTGAAAAAAGATAGTGAAGGTTTTGTACTAAACCAACCTCATTATATAGAGAAATTATTAAATAAATTCCAACATCTTAATGTTAAAGAAAGTGTTACTCCGTATGATCCGAGTATGAAATTAAATGAGAATTGTGACATTGTAATTGCACAATTAGAATATGCTAGCGCTATTGGAAGCCTTATGTATGCGATGCATTGTACAAGGCCTGATATAGCTTTTGCAGTATGCAAATTGTCACGATATACCAGTAAACCCGGTACTAATCATTGGAAGGCCATCAGTAGAGTTCTTGGGTATCTAAAAAGAACAAAAGAGTTTGGTCTATTTTATTTCAATTATCCTGCAGTACTAGAAGGTTACTCGGATGCAAGTTGGATCACAAGTGCAAGTGATAATAAATCCACAACAGGTTGGGTATTTACAATTGGAGGCGGTGCCATTAGTTGGGCCTCTAAGAAACAAACTTGCATCACACATTCAACAATGGAATCTGAATTTGTCGCTTTGGCTGCTGCCGGTAAGGAAGCGGAATGGCTGAGAAATTTTTTATTGGATATAGAGTTGTGGCCACAACCAATGCCATCTATTTCCTTGCATTGCGATAGTGAGGCGACTATGTCTAGAGCTTATAATAATATTTATAATGGTAAATCTAGACACATTAGCTTAAGGCATGAATATGTTCGAGAATTAATAACTAATGGAATAATTACCATAGTTTATGTGAGATCTGCAAAGAATTTAGCAGATCCCTTTACCAAGGCATTATCTAGAGATTTGGTAAAGAATACGTCAATTGGAATGGGACTTAAACATTTACAATTTGGCACCAGTAATGGTAACCCAACTTTAATTAGTAAAAACTAATTTTTAATAGTTCAAAGGGTAATAACAAGTTACTGTCATGTGCCTGTATTGCACTAGGCGTCTCATTCTTATATAAATAAGAATCTAGTGCTGTCTGTTACGATAAAGAGGATGAGCGAAAGCTCTCAATGGAGTTATTTAATTTTTAAATATCCACAGTAACAGGGATATAATAAAGGAAACTCCACCTATATTAGCATAGAAGTGGTGCCGCTTCAACAAGAGATATGAAGTATTCTCTTGTAAATGCTTATGAAGTACAAGATGAGCACATGGCCATAATAGTGCTAAAGCAGTTATAAACCTCTTAGAAAATAAGATGAATATTGTGTGTGTTGTATTTCAAATTCTAATAATAAAAAGTTTTGGTTTAATCTGCGGACACCAATAACTTTGTTAGACTATTGATATATATACACTAAGGGAAGGTTTAAATCGAGAGATACCTTTCTTTATGCATAATATTTGTCACGAGAGAGATGTGGTTGCAGCCAATATATACAAACTAGTGGGGGATTGTTAAGTAGTTTGAATATATTGGTTGCATTTGTAAGTGGGAAATAGTCCCACATCGGATGGAGAGACAAACACCCAAGTCTTTATAATAGTTCCCAATATTTAAGTAATAAATAAAGTGAATAATGAACCAAGTGGGCCTAATTTCTAGCAGGCTTATAACATTTATTTATTATTGTCTTTGATGAGGCACTTGGGGCATCTTGGGTTGACTTAGTAACAGAGTTGACTTTTTGAACTTCAGATTCAAAGGCTGTCTGAACAGAACTAAGGGTTGTGTCTGTTCAACGCTTAATGGTCACAACCATTCAAACGGTTGTGGTCGTGTCTGTTCAACTCTTAATGGTCACAACCATTCAGATGGTTGTGTCGGTTCAAGTCTATAAATTGTGTCCTGCTCTTCACATTTAAGGCATCTTCTTCTCATTATCTTCTGAGAGAGTTTTCAAGGGCTTTGTTGTATCTTGGGGGTGATTGCCTTCTACTGTACTCCCGTAGTGGGGGCAATATCACCTTTCGGAAAGTGTATCATACACGCCTCAAAGCTTTTTAATTCTGTCTTAACCAAAACTAAAACTCAACAATCGAAAGGTGATATCAAGGAGACAGAATTAAATTCAAGTGTCAAGGTTCATTTCCCCAAGATGTTATCAAACTGGATCGATTCGATGGGAGCAACTACACTAGATGGAAATACAAGATGGTGTTCTTGTTGACCGCCTTGAAGATATTTTACGTTCTCGATCCGAACTTGCCGCCAATTCCAGATTCAGTGTCAAGTTCGAATGATGCCGAGAGTGCCAGAACAGAGAAAAACAAGCGTGTAGAAGACGAACTAGTTTGTCGCGGTTACATTCTCAATTCCCTCACCGATCGTCTGTATGATCTTTACAGAAATATGAAGACACCAAAGGAAATCTGGAGCGTCCTTGAAACAAAGTACAAAAATGAGAAGAAAGCAACTTCTAAGAAAATTACAAATGAGAAAAGAAGAGAAAGTAATGAAAATATTGAACCAAGAAAAAGTCAAAGAATCAGGAAAGAAAAATCTTTTGGTCCTGATTTTATTGACTCGCGTTCAATAGTCTTTCTCATAGAAGGAGATAGAACCAAAGTGCTTAACAAAGTACCTAACAAAGTACCTGTTCTACTTAATATAGAAGATGATCCTAAAACATTTAGTGAAGCAATGTCATCAAGAGACACTGCATTTTGGAAAGAGGCTATTGATGACGAAATGGACTCAATAATGTCTAACAATACTTGGATATTGGTTGACTTGCCTCAAGGATCTAAGCGTATAAAGTGTAAATGGGTATTTAGAAGAAAACTAAATACAGATGGCTCTATACAAACTTTCAAGGCAAGATTAGTGGCTAAAGGATTCACACAAAAGGAGGGCATAGATTATTTTGATACTTATGCACCTGTGGCTAGAATAACATTTATTAGAATTCTTATAGCTTTGGCTTCAATATATAATTTATATGTGCATCAAATGGATGTAAAAACAGCCTTTTTAAATGGTGAATTAAATGAGGAAGTATACATGGAACAACCCGAAGGTTTCATACTTCCTGGAAATGAGAACAAAGTTTGTAAATTAACTAAGTCGCTATATGGTTTAAAACAGGCCCCTAAACAATGGCATGAGAAATTTGATAAAGCAATCATATCAAATGGTTTTAAGCATAATAGTGCGGATAAATATGTATATTCCAAATTCAATCAGAATAATAGGATAATCATATGTCTCTATGTAGACGACATGTTGATATTTGGAACAAACATGATTGGAATAAATGAAACAAAAATGTATTTAACTTCAGTATTCAAAATGAAAGTGAAGTGGATACTATTTTAGGAATAAAAGTGAAAAAAGATAGTGAAGGTTTTGTACTAAACCAACCTCATTATATAGAGAAATTATTAAATAAATTCCAACATCTTAATGTTAAAGAAAGTGTTACTCCGTATGATCCGAGTATGAAATTAAATGAGAATTGTGACATTGTAATTGCACAATTAGAATATGCTAGCGCTATTGGAAGCCTTATGTATGCGATGCATTGTACAAGACCTGATATAGCTTTTGCAGTATGCAAATTGTCACGATATACCAGTAAACCCGGTACTAATCATTGGAAGGCCATCAGTAGAGTTCTTGGGTATCTAAAAAGAACAAAAGAGTTTGGTCTATTTTATTCCAATTATCCTGCAGTACTAGAAGGTTACTCGGATGCAAGTTGGATCACAAGTGCAAGTGATAATTAATCCACAACAGGTTGGGTATTTACAATTGGAGGCGGTGCCATTAGTTGGGCCTCTAAGAAACAAACTTGCATCACACATTCAACAATGGAATTTGAATTTGTCGCTTTGGCTGCTGCCGGTAAGGAAGCGGAATGGCTGAGAAATTTTTTATTGGATATAGAGTTGTGGCCACAACCAATGCCATCTATTTCCTTGCATTGCGATAGTGACACGACTATGTCTAGAGCTTATAATAATGTTTATAATGGTAAATCTAGACACATTAGCTTAAGGCATGAATATGTTCGAGAATTAATAACTAATGGAATAATTACCATAGTTTATGTGTGATCTGCAAAGAATTTAGCAGATCCCTTTACCAAGGCATTATCTAGAGATTTGGTAAAGAATACGTCAATTGGAATGGAACTTAAACATTTACAATTTGGCACCAGTAATGGTAACCCAACTTTAATTAGTAAAAACTAATTTTTAATAGTTCAATGGGTAATAACAAGTTACCGTCATGTGCCTGTATTGCACTAGGCGTCTCATTCTTATATAAATAAGAATCTAGTGCTGTCTGTTACGATAAAGAGGATGAGCGAAAGCTCTCAATGGAGTTATTTAATTTTTAAATATCCACAGTAACAGGGATATAATAAAGGAAACCCCACCTATATTAGCATAGAAGTGGTGCCGCTTCAACAAGAGATATGAAGTATTCTCTTGTAAATGCTTATGAAGTACAAGATTAGCACATGGCCTTAATAGTGCTAAAGCAGTTATAAACCTCTTAGAAAATAAGATGAATATTGTGTGTGTTGTATTTCAAATTCTAATAATAAAAAGTTTTGGTTTAATCTGCGGACACCAATAACTTTGTTAGACTATTGATATATATACACTAAGGGAAGGTTTAAATCGAGAGATACCTTTCTTTATGCATAATATTTGTCACGAGAGAGATGTGGTTGCAGCCAATATATACAAACTAGTGGGGGATTGTTAAGTAGTTTGAATATATTGGTTGCATTTGTAAGTGGGAAATAGTCCCACATCGGATGGAGAGACAAACACCCAAGTCTTTATAATAGTTCCCAATATTTAAGTAATAAATAAAGTGAATAATGAACCAAGTGGGCCTAATTTCTAGCAGGCTTATAACATTTATTTATTATTGTCTTTGATGAGGCACTTGGGGCATCTTGGGTTGACTTAGTAACAGAGTTGACTTTTTGAACTTCAGATTCAAAGGTTGTCTGAACAGAACTAACGGTTGTGTCTGTTCAACGCTTAATGGTCACAACCATTCAAACGGTTGTGGTCGTGTCTGTTCAACTCTTAATGGTCACAACCATTCAGATGGTTGTGTCTGTTCAAGTCTATAAATTGTGTCCTGCTCTTCACATTTAAGGCATCTTCTTCTCATTATCTTCTGAGAGAGTTTTCAGGGGCTTTGTTGTATCTTGGGGGTGATTGCCTTCTACTGTACTCCCGTAGTGGGGGCAATATCACCTTTCGGAAAGTGTATCATACACACCTCAAAGCTTTTTAATTCTGTCTTAACCAAAACTAAAACTCAACAATCGAAAGGTGATATCAAGGAGACAGAATTAAATTCAAGTGTCAAGGTTCATTTCCAGAACCAAGATGTTATCAAACTGGATCGATTCGATGGGAGCACCTACACTAGATGGACTGACAAGACGGTGTTCTTGTTGACCGCCTTGAAGATATTTTACGTTCTCGATCCGAACTTGCCGCCAATTCCAGATTCAGTGTCAAGTTCGAATGATGCCGAGAGTGCCAGAACAGAGAAAAACAAGCGTGAAGAACACGAACTAGTTTGTCGCGGTTACATTCTCAATTCCCTCACCGATCGTCTGTATGATCTTTACAGAAATATGAAGACACCAAAGGAAATCTGGAGCGTCCTTGAAACAAAGTACAAAAATGAGAAGAAAGCAACTTCTAAGAAAATTACAAATGAGAAAAGAAGAGAAAGTAATGAAAATATTGAACCAAGAAAAAGTCAAAGAATCAAGAAAGAAAAATCTTTTGGTCCTGATTTTATTGACTCGCGTTCAATAGTCTTTCTCGTAGAAGGAGATAGAACCAAAGTGCTTAACAAAGTACCTAACAAAGTACCTGTTCTACTTAATATAGAAGATGATCCTAAAACATTTAGTGAAGCAATGTCATCAAGAGACACTGCATTTTGGAAAGAGGCTATTGATGACGAAATGGACTCAATAATGTCTAACAATACTTGGATATTGGTTGACTTGCCTCAAGGATCTAAGCCTATAAAGTGTAAATGGGTATTTGGAAGAAAACTAAATACAGATGGCTCTATACAAACTTTCAAGGCAAGATTAGTAGCTAAAAGATTCACACAAAAGGAGGGCATAGATTATTTTGATACTTATGCATCTGTGGCTAGAATAACATCTATTAGAATTCTTATAGCTTTGGCTTCAATATATAATTTATATGTGCATCAAATGGATGTAAAAACAGCCTTTTTAAATGGTGAATTAAATGAGAAAGTATACATGGAACAACCCGATGGTTTCATACTTCCTGGAAATGAGAACAAAGTTTGTAAATTAACTAAGTCGCTATATGGTTTAAAACAGGCCCCTAAACAATGGCATGAGAAATTTGATAAAGCAATCATATCAAATGGTTTTAAGCATAATAGTGCGGATAAATATGTATATTCCAAATTCAATCAGAATAATAGGATAATCATATGTCTCTATGTAGACGACATGTTGATATTTGGAACAAACATGATTGGAATAAATGAAACAAAAATGTATTTAACTTCAGTATTCAAAATGAAAGTGAAGTGGATACTATTTTAGGAATAAAAGTGAAAAAAGATAGTGAAGGTTTTGTACTAAACCAACCTCATTATATAGAGAAATTATTAAATAAATTCCAACATCTTAATGTTAAAGAAAGTGTTACTCCGTATGATCCGAGTATGAAATTAAATGAGAATTGTGACATTGTAATTGCACAATTAGAATATGCTAGCGCTATTGGAAGCCTTATGTATGCGATGCATTGTACAAGGCCTGATATAGCATTTGCAGTATGCAAATTGTCACGATATACCAGTAAACCCGGTACTAATCATTGGAAGGCCATCAGTAGAGTTCTTGGGTATCTAAAAAGAACAAAAGAGTTTGGTCTATTTTATTTCAATTATCCTGCAGTACTAGAAGGTTACTCGGATGTAAGTTGGATCACAAGTGCAAGTGATAATAAATCCACAACAGGTTGGGTATTTACAATTGGAGGCGGTGCCATTAGTTGGGCCTCTAAGAAACAAACTTGCATCACACATTCAACAATGGAATCTGAATTTGTCGCTTTGGCTGCTGCCGGTAAGGAAGCGGAATGGCTGAGAAATTTTTTATTGGATATAGAGTTGTGGCCACAACCAATGCCATCTATTTCCTTGCATTGCGATAGTGAGGCGACTATGTCTAGAGCTTATAATAATATTTATAATGGTAAATCTAGACACATTAGCTTAAGGCATGAATATGTTCGAGAATTTATAACTAATGGAATAATTACCATAGTTTATGTGAGATCTGCAAAGAATTTAGCAGATCCCTTTACCAAGGCATTATCTAGAGATTTGGTAAAGAATACGTCAATTGGAATGGGACTTAAACATTTACAATTTGGCACCAGTAATGGTAACCCAACTTTAATTAGTAAAAACTAATTTTTAATAGTTCAAAGGGTAATAACAAGTTACTGTCATGTGCCTGTATTGCACTAGGCGTCTCATTCTTATATAAATAAGAATCTAGTGCTGTCTGTTACGATAAAGAGGATGAGCGAAAGCTCTCAATGGAGTTATTTAATTTTTAAATATCCACAGTAACAGGGATATAATAAAGGAAACTCCACCTATATTAGCATAGAAGTGGTGCCGCTTCAACAAGAGATATGAAGTATTCTCTTGTAAATGCTTATGAAGTACAAGATGAGCACATGGCCAAAATAGTGCTAAAGCAGTTATAAACCTCTTAGAAAATAAGATGAATATTGTGTGTGTTGTATTTCAAATTCTAATAATAAAAAGTTTTGGTTTAATCTGCGGACACCAATAACTTTGTTAGACTATTGATATATATACACTAAGGGAAGGTTTAAATCGAGAGATACCTTTCTTTATGCATAATATTTGTCACGAGAGAGATGTGGTTGCAGCCAATATATACAAACTAGTGGGGGATTGTTAAGTAGTTTGAATATATTGGTTGCATTTGTAAGTGGGAAATAGTCCCACATCGGATGGAGAGACAAACACCCAAGTCTTTATAATAGTTCCCAATATTTAAGTAATAAATAAAGTGAATAATGAACCAAGTGGGCCTAATTTCTAGCAGGCTTATAACATTTATTTATTATTGTCTTTGATGAGGCACTTGGGGCATCTTGGGTTGACTTAGTAACAGAGTTGACTTTTTGAACTTCAGATTCAAAGGCTGTCTGAACAGAATTAACGGTTGTGTCTGTTCAACGCTTAATGGTCACAACCATTCAAACGGTTGTGGTCGTGTCTGTTCAACTCTTAATGGTCACAACCATTCAGATGGTTGTGTCTGTTCAAGTTTATAAATTATGTCCTGCTCTTCACATTTAAGGCATCTTCTTCTCATTATCTTCTGAGAGAGTTTTCAAGGGCTTTGTTGTATCTTGGGGGTGATTGCCTTCTACTGTAATCCCGTAGTGCGGGCAATATCACCTTTCGGAAAGTGTATCATACACGCCTCAAAACTATTTAATTCTGTCTTAACCAAAACTAAAACTCAACAATCGAAAACTGATATCAAGGAGACAGAATTAAATTCAAGTGTCAAGGTTCATTTCCAGAACCAAGATGTTATCAAACTGGATCGATTCGATGGGAGCAACTACACTAGATGGAATGACAAGACGGTGTTCTTGTTGACCGCCTTGAAGACATTTTACGTTCTCGATCCGAACTTGCCGCAAATTCCAGATTCAGTGTCAAGTTCGAATGATGCCGAGAGTGCCAGAACAGAGAAAAACAAGCGTGAAGAAGACGAACTAGTTTGTCGCGGTTACGTTCTCAATTCCCTCACCGATCGTCTGTATGATCTTTACAGAAATATGAAGACACCAAAGGAAATCTGGAGCGCCCTTGAAACAAAGTACAAAAATGAGAAGAAAGCAACTTCTAAGAAAATTACAAATGAGAAAAGAAGAGAAAGTAATGAAAATATTGAACCAAGAAAAAGTCAAAGAATCAGGAAAGAAAAATCTTTTGGTCCTGATTTTATTGACTCGCGTTCAATAGTCTTTCTCGTAGAAGGAGATAGAACCAAAGTGCTTAACAAAGTACCTAACAAAGTACCTGTTCTACTTAATATAGAAGATGATCCTAAAACATTTAGTGAAGCAATGTCATCAAGAGACACTGCATTTTGGAAAGAGGCTATTGATGACGAAATGGACTCAATAATGTCTAACAATACTTGGATATTGGTTGACTTGCCTCAAAAATCTAAGCCTATAAAGTGTATTTGGGTATTTAGAAGAAAACTAAATACAGATGGCTCTATATAAACTTTCAAGGCAAGATTAGTGGCTAAAGGATTCACACAAAAGGAGAGCATATATTATTTTGATACTTATGCACCTGTGGCTAGAATAACATCTATTAGAATTCTTATAGCTTTGGCTTCAATATATAATTTATATGTGCATCAAATGGATGTAAAAACGGCCTTTTTAAATGGTGAATTAAATGAGGAAGTATACATGGAACAACCCGAAGGTTTCATACTTCCTGGAAATGAGAACAAAGTTTGTAAATTAACTAAGTCGCTATATGGTTTAAAACAGGCCCCTAAACAATGGCATGAGAAATTTGAAAAAGCAATCATATCAAATGGTTTTAAGCATAATAGTGCGGATAAATGTGTATATTCCAAATTCAATCAGAATTATGGGATAATCGTATGTCTCTATGTAGACGACATGTTGATATTTGGTACAAACATGATTGGAATAAATGAAACAAAAATGTATTTAACTTCAGTATTCAAAATGAAAGATTTGAATGAAGTGGATACTATTTTAGGAATAAAAGTAAAAAAAGATAGTGAATGTTTTGTACTAAACCAACCTCATTATATAGAGAAATTATTAAATAAATTCCAACATCTTAATGTTAAAGAAAGTGTTACTCCGTATGATCCGAGTATGAAATTGAATGAGAATTGTGACATTGTAATTACACAATTAGAATATGCTAGCGCTATTGGAAGCCTTATGTATGCGATGCATTGTACAAGGCCTGATATAGCTTTTACAGTATGCAAATTGTCACGATATACCAGTAAACCCGGTACTAATCATTGGAAGGCCATTAATAGAGTTCTTGGGTATCTAAAAAGAACAAAAGGGTTTGGTCTATTTTATTCCAATTATCTTGCAGTACTAGAAGGTTACTCGGATGCAAGTTGGATCACAAGTGCAAATGATAATAAATCCACAACAGGTTGGGTATTTACAATTGGAGGCGGTGCCATTAGTTGGGCCTCTAAGAAACAAACTTGCATCACACATTCAACAATGGAATCTGAATTTGTCGCTTTGGCTGCTGCCGGTAAGGAAGCGGAATGGCTGAGAAATTTTTTATTGGATATAGAGTTGTGGCCATAACCAATGCCATCTATTTCCTTGCATTACGATAGTGAGGCGACTATGTCTAGAGCTTATAATAATGTTTATAATGGTAAATCTAGACACATTAGCTTAAGGCATGAATATGTTCGAGAATTAATAACTAATTGAATAATTACCATAGTTTATGTGAGATCTGCAAAGAATTTAGCAGATCCCTTTACCAAGGCATTATCTAGAGATTTGGTAAAGAATACGTCAATTGGAATGGGATTTAAACATTTACAATTTGGCACCAGTAATGGTAACCCAACTTTAATTAGTAAAAACTAATTTTTAATAGTTCAATGGGTAATAACAAGTTACTGTCATGTGCCTGTATTGCACTAGGCGTCTCATTCTTATATAAATAAGTATCTAGTGTTGTCTGTTACGATAAAGAGGATGAGCGAAAGCTCTCAATGGAGTTATTTAATTTTTAAATATCCACAGTAACATGGATATAATAAAGGAAACTCCACCTATATTAGCATAGAAGTGGTGCCGCTTCAACAAGAGACATGAAGTATTCTCTTGTAAATGCTTATGAATTACAAGATTAGCACATGGCCATAATAGTGCTAAAGCAGTTATAAACCTCTTAGAAAATAAGATGAATATTGTGTGTGTTGTATTTCAAATTCTAATAATAAAAAGTTTTGGTTTAATCTGCGGACACCAATAACTTTGTTAGACTATTGATATATATACACTAAGGGAAGGTTTAAATCGAGAGATACCTTTCTTTATGCATAATATTTGTCACGAGAGAGATGTGGTTGCAGCCAATATATACAAACTAGTGGGGGATTGTTAAGTAGTTTGAATACATTGGTTGCATTTGTAAGTGGGAAATAGTCCCACATCGGATGGAGAGACAAACACCCAAGTCTTTATAATAGTTCCCAATATTTAAGTAATAAATAAAGTGAATAATGAACCAAGTGGGCCTAATTTCTAGCAGGCTTATAACATTTATTTATTATTGTCTTTTATGAGGCACTTGGGGCATCTTGGGTTGACTTAGTAACAGAGTTGACTTTTTGAACTTCAGATTCAAAGGCTGTCCGAACAGAACTAACGGTTGTGTCTGTTCAACGCTTAATGGTCACAACCATTCAAACGGTTGTGGTCGTGTCTGTTCAACTCTTAATGGTCACAACCATTCAGATGGTTGTGTCTGTTCAAGTCTATAAATTGTGTCCTGCTCTTCACATTTAAGGCATCTTCTTCTCATTATCTTCTGAGAGAGTTTTCAGGGGCTTTGTTGTATCTTGGGGATGATTGCCTTCTACTGTACTCCCGTAGTGGGGGCAATATCACCTTTCGGAAAGTGTATCATACACGACTCAAAGCTTTTTAATTCTGTCTTAACCAAAACTAAAACTCAACAATCGAAAGGTGATATCAAGGAGACAGAATTAAATTCAAGTGTCAATGTTCATTTCCAGAACCTTGATGTTATCAAACTGGATCGATCCGATGGGAGCAACTACACTAGATGGAAAGACAAGACGGTGTTCTTGTTGACCGCCTTGAAGATATTTTACGTTCTCGATACGAACTTGCCGCCAATTCCAGATTCAGTGTCAAGTTCGAATGATGCCGAGAGTGCCAGAACAGAGAAAAACAAGCGTGAAGAAGACGAACTAGTTTGTCGCGGTTACGTTCTCAATTCCCTCACCGATCGTCTGTATGATCTTTACAGAAATATGAAGACACCAAAGGAAATCTGGAGCGCCCTTGAAACAAAGTACAAAAATGAGAAGAAAGCAACTTCTAAGAAAATTACAAATGAGAAAAGAAGAGAAAGTAATGAAAATATTGAACCAAGAAAAAGTCAAAGAATCAGGAAAGAAAAATCTTTTGGTCCTAATTTTATTGACTCGCGTTCAATAGTCTTTCTCGTAGAAGGAGATAGAACCAAAGTGCTTAACAAAGTACCTAACAAAGTACCTGTTCTACTTAATATAGAAGATGATCCTAAAACATTTAGTGAAGCAATGTCATCAAGAGACACTGCATTTTGGAAAGAGGCTATTGATGACGAAATGGACTCAATAATGTCTAACAATACTTGGAAATTGGTTGACTTGCCTCAAAAATCTAAGCCTATAAAGTGTATATGGGTATTTAGAAGAAAACTAAATACAGATGGCTCTATACAAACTTTCAAGGCAAGATTAGTGGCTAAAGGATTCACACAAAAGGAGAGCATAGATTATTTTGATACTTATGCACCTGTGGCTAGAATAACATCTATTAGAATTCTTATAGCTTTGGCTTCAATATATAATTTATATGTCCATCAAATGGATGTAAAAACAGCCTTTTTAAATGGTGAATTAAATGAGGAAGTATACATGGAACAACCCGAAGGTTTCATACTTCCTGAAAATGAGAACAAAGTTTGTAAATTAACTAAGTCGCTATATGGTTTAACACAGGCCCCTAAACAATGGCATGAGAAATTTGATAAAGCAATCATATCAAATGGTTTTAAGCATAATAGTGCGGATAAATGTGTATATTCCAAATTCAACCAGAATTATGGGATAATCATATGTCTCTATGTAGACGACATGTTGATATTTGGTACAAACATGATTGGAATAAATGAAACAAAAATGTATTTAACTTCAGTATTCAAAATGAAAGATTTGAATGAAGTGGATACTATTTTAGGAATAAAAGTGAAAAAAGATAGTGAAGGTTTTGTACTAAACCAACCTCATTATATAGAGAAATTATTAAATAAATTCCAACATCTTAATGTTAAAGAAAGTGTTACTTCGTATGATCCAAGTATGAAATTAAATGAAAATTGTGACATTGTAATTGCACAATTAGAATATGCTAGCGCTATTGGAAGCCTTATGTATGCGATGCATTGTACAAGGCCTGATATAGCTTTTGCAGTATGCAAATTGTCACGATATACCAGTAAACCCGGTACTAATTATTGGAAGGCCATCAGTAGAGTTCTTGGGTATCTAAAAAGAACAAAAGAGTTTGGTCTATTTTATTCCAATTATCCTGCAGTACTAGAAGGTTACTCGGATGCAAGTTGGATCACAAGTGCAAGTGATAATAAATCCACAACAGGTTGGGTATTTACAATTGGAGGCGGTGCCATTAGTTGGGCCTCTAAGAAACAAACTTGCATCACACATTCAACAATGGAATATGAATTTGTCGCTTTGGCTGCTGCCGGTAAGGAAGCGGAATGGCTGAGAAATTTTTTATTGGATATAGAGTTGTGGCCACAACCAATGCCATCTATTTTCTTGCATTGCGATAGTGAGGCGACTATGTCTAGAGCTTATAATAATGTTTATAATGGTAAATCTAGACACATTAGCTTAAGGCATGAATATGTTCGAGAATTAATAACTAATGGAATAATTACCATAGTTTATGTGTGATCTGCAAAGAATTTAGCAGATCCCTTTACCAAGGCATTATCTAGAGATTTGGTAAAGAATACGTCAATTGGAATGGAACTTAAACATTTACAATTTGGCACCAGTAATGGTAACCCAACTTTAATTAGTAAAAACTAATTTTTAATAGTTCAATGGGTAATAACAAGTTACCGTCATGTGCCTGTATTGCACTAGGCGTCTCATTCTTATATAAATAAGAATCTAGTGCTGTCTGTTACGATAAAGAGGATGAGCGAAAGCTCTCAATGGAGTTATTTAATTTTTAAATATCCACAGTAACAGGGATATAATAAAGGAAACCCCACCTATATTAGCATAGAAGTGGTGCCGCTTCAACAAGAGATATGAAGTATTCTCTTGTAAATGCTTATGAAGTACAAGATTAGCACATGGCCATAATAGTGCTAAAGCAGTTATAAACCTCTTAGAAAATAAGATGAATATTGTGTGTGTTGTATTTCAAATTCTAATAATAAAAAGTTTTGGTTTAATCTGCGGACACCAATAACTTTGTTAGACTATTGATATATATACACTAAGGGAAGGTTTAAATCGAGAGATACCTTTCTTTATGCATAATATTTGTCACGAGAGAGATGTGGTTGCAGCCAATATATACAAACTAGTGGGGGATTGTTAAGTAGTTTGAATATATTGGTTGCATTTGTAAGTGGGAAATAGTCCCACATCGGATGGAGAGACAAACACCCAAGTCTTTATAATAGTTCCCAATATTTAAGTAATAAATAAAGTGAATAATGAACCAAGTGGGCCTAATTTCTAGCAGGCTTATAACATTTATTTATTATTGTCTTTGATGAGGCACTTGGGGCATCTTGGGTTGACTTAGTAACATAGTTGACTTTTTGAACTTCAGATTCAAAGGCTGTCTGAGCAGAACTAACGGTTGTGTCTGTTCAACGCTTAATGGTCACAACCATTCAAACGGTTGTGGTCGTGTCTGTTCAACTCTTAATGGTCACAACCATTCAGATGGTTGTGTCTGTTCAAGTCTATAAATTGTGTCCTGCTCTTCACATTTAAGGCATCTTCTTCTCATTATCTTCTGAGAGAGTTTTCAAGGGCTTTGTTGTATCTTGGGGGTGATTGCCTTCTACTGTACTCCCGTAGTGGGGGCAATATCACCTTTCGGAAAGTGTATCATACACGCCTCAAAGCTTTTTAATTCTGTCTTAACCAAAACTAAAACTCAACAATCGAAAGGTGATATCAAGGAGACAGAATTAAATTCAAGTGTCAAGGTTCATTTCCAGAACCAAGATGTTATCAAACTGGATCGATTCGATGGGAGCACCTACACTAGATGGAAAGACAAGACGGTGTTCTTGTTGACCGCCTTGAAGATATTTTACGTTCTCGATCCGAACTTGCCCCCAATTCCAGATTCAGTGTCAAGTTCGAATGATGCCGAGAGTGCCAGAACAGAGAAAAACAAGCGTGAAGAAGACGAACTAGTTTGTCGCGGTTACATTCTCAATTCCCTCACCGATCGTCTGTATGATCTTTACAGAAATCTGAAGACACCAAAGGAAATCTGGAGCGCCCTTGAAACAAAGTACAAAAATGAGAAGAAAGCAACTTCTAAGAAAATTACAAATGAGAAAAGAAGAGAAAGTAATGAAAATATTGAACCAAGAAAAAGTCAAAGAATCAGGAAAGAAAAATCTTTTGGTCCTGATTTTATTGACTCGCGTTCAATAGTCTTTCTCGTAGAAGGAGATAGAACCAAAGTGCTTAACAAAGTACCTAACAAAGTACCTGTTCTACTTAATATAGAAGATGATCCTAAAACATTTAGTGAAGCAATATCATCAAGAGACACTGCATTTTGGAAAGAGGCTATTGATGACGAAATGGACTCAATAATGTCTAACAATACTTGGATATTGGTTGACTTGCCTCAAGGATCTAAGCCTATAAAGTGTAAATGGGTATTTAGAAAAAACTAAATACAGATGGCTCTATACAAACTTTCAAGGCAAGATTAGTGGCTAAAGGATTCACACAAAAGGAGGGCATAGATTATTTTGATACTTATGCACCTGTGGCTAGAATAACATCTATTAGAATTCTTATATAGCTTTGGCTTCAATATATAATTTATATGTGCATCAAATGGATGTAAAAACAGCCTTTTTAAATGGTGAATTAAATGAGGAAGTATACATGGAACAACCCGAAGGTTTCATACTTTCTGGAAATGAGAACAAAGTTTGTAAATTAACTAAGTCGCTATATGGTTTAAAACAGGCCCCTAAACAATGGCATGAGAAATTTGATAAAGCAATCATATCAAATGGTTTTAAGCATAATAGTGCGGATAAATGTGTATATTCCAAATTCAATCAGAATTATTGGATAATCATATGTCTCTATGTAGACGACATGTTGATATTTGGTACAAACATGATTGGAATAAATGAAACAAAAATGTATTTAACTTAAGTATTCAAAATGAAAGATTTGAATGAAGTGGATACTATTTTAGGAATAAAAGTGAAAAAAGATAGTGAAGGTTTTGTACTAAACCAACCTCATTATATAGAGAAATTATTAAATAAATTTCAACATCTTAATGTTAAAGAAAGTGTTACTCCGTATGTTCCGAGTATGAAATTAAATGAGAATTGTGACATTGTAATTGTACAATTAGAATATGCTAGCGCTATTGGAAGCCTTATGTATGCGATGCATTGTACAAGGCCTGATATAGCTTTTGCAGTATGCAAATTGTCACGATATACCAGCAAACCCGGTACTAATCATTGGAAGGCCATCAGTAGTGTTCTTGGGTATCTAAAAAGAAAAAAAGAGTTTGGTCTATTTTATTCCAATTATACTGTAGTACTAGAAGGTTACTCGGATGCAAGTTGGATCACAAGTGCAAGTGATAATAAATCCACAACAGGTTGGGTATTTACAATTGGAGGCGGTGCCATTAGTTGGGCCTCTAAGAAACAAACTTGTATCACACATTCAACAATGGAATCTGAATTTGTCGCTTTGGCTGCTGCCGGTAAGGAAGCGGAATGGCTGAGAAATTTTTTATTGGATATAGAGTTGTGGCCACAACCAATGCCATCTATTTCCTTGCATTGCGATAGTGAGGCGACTATGTGTGGAGCTTATAATAATGTTTATAATGGTAAATCTAGACACATTAGCTTAAGGCATGAATATGTTCGAGAATTAATAACTAATGGAATAATTACCATAGTTTATGTGAGATCTGTAAAGAATTTAGCAGATCCCTTTACCAAGGCATTATCTAGAGATTTGGTAAAGAATACGTCAATTGGAATGGGACTTAAACATTTACAATTTGGCACCAGTAATGGTAACCCAACTTTAATTAGTAAAAACTAATTTTTAATAGTTCAATGGGTAATAACAAGTTACTGTCATGTGCCTGTATTGCACTAGGCGTCTCATTCTTATATAAATAAGTATCTAGTGCTGTCTGTTACGATAAAGAGGATGAGTGAAAGCTCTCAATGGAGTTATTTAATTTTTAAATATCCACAGTAACAGGGATATAATAAAGGAAACTCCACCTATATTAGCATAGAAGTGGTGCCGCTTCAACAAGAGAAATGAAGTATTCTCTTGTAAATACTTATGAAGTACAAAATTAGCACATGGCCATAATAGTGCTAAAGCAGTTATAAACCTCTTAGAAAATAAGATGAATATTGTGTGTGTTGTATTTCAAATTCTAATAATAAAAAGTTTTGGTTTAATCTGCGGACACCAATAACTTTGTTAGACTATTGATATATATATAAACTAAGGGAAGGTTTAAATCGAGAGATACCTTTCTTTATGCATAATATTTGTCACGAGAGAGATGTGGTTGCAGCCAATATATACAAACTAGTGGGGGATTATTAAGTAGTTTGAATATATTGGTTGCATTTGTAAGTGGGAAATAGTCCCACATCGGATGGAGAGACAAACACCCAAGTCTTTATAATAGTTCCCAATATTTAAGTAATAAATAAAGTGAATAATGAACCATGTGGGCCTAATTTCTAGCAGGCTTATAACATTTATTTATTATTGTCTTTGATGAGGCACTTGGGGCATCTTGGGTTGACTTAGTAACAGAGTTGACTTTTTGAACTTCAGATTCAAAGGCTGTCTGAACAGAACTAACGGTTGTGTCTGTTCAACGCTTAATGGTCACAACCATTCAAACGGTTGTGGTCGTGTCTGTTCAACTCTTAATGGTCACAACCATTCAGATGGTTGTGTCTGTTCAAGTCTATAAATTGTGTCCTGCTCTTCACATTTAAGGCATCTTCTTCTCATTATCTTCTGAGAGAGTTTTCAAGGGTTTTGTTGTATCTTGGGGGTGATTGCCTTCTACTGTACTCCCGTAGTGGAGGCAATATTACCTTTCGGAAAGTGTATCATACACGCCTCAAAGCTTTTTAATTCTGTCTTAACCAAAACTAAAACTGAACAATCGAAAGGTGATATCAAGGAGACAGAATTAAATTCAAGTGTCAAGGTTCATTTCAAGAACCAAGATGTTATCAAACTGGATCGATTCGATGGGAGCAGCTACACTAGATGGAAAGACAAGACGGTGTTCTTGTTGACCGTCTTGAAGATATTTTACGTTCTCGATCCGAACTTGCCGCCAATTCCAGATTCAGTGTCAAGTTCGAATGATGCCGAGAGTGCCAGAACAGAGAAAAACAAGCGTGAAGAAGACGAACTAGTTTGTCGCGGTTACATTCTCAATTCCCTCGCCGATCGTCTGTATGATCTTTACAGAAATATGAAGACACCAAAGGAAATCTGGAGCGCCCTTGAAACAAAGTACAAAAATGAGAAGAAAGCAACTTCTAAGAAAATTACAAATGAGAAAAGAAGAGAAAGTAATGAAAATATTGAACCAAGAAAAAGTCAAAGAATCAGGAAAGAAAAATCTTTTGGTCCTAATTTTATTGACTCGCGTTCAATAGTCTTTCTCGTAGAAGGAGATAAAACCAAAGTGCTTAACAAAGTACCTAACAAAGTACCTGTTCTATTTAATATAGAAGATGATCCTAAAACATTTAGTGAAGCAATGTCATCAAGAGACACTGCATTTTGGAAAGAGGTTATTGATGACGAAATGGACTCAATAATGTCTAACAATACTTGGATATTGGTTGACTTGCCTCAAGGATCTAAGCCTATAAAGTGTAAATGGGTATTTAGAAGAAAACTAAATACAGATGGCTCTATACAAACTTTCAAGGCAAGATTAGTGGCTAAAGGATTCACACAAAAGGAGGGCATAGATTATTTTGATACTTATGCACCTGTGGCTAGAATAACATCTATTAGAATTCTTATAGCTTTGGCTTCAATATATAATTTATATGTGCATCAAATGGATGTAAAAACAGCCTTTTTAAATGGTGAATTAAATGAGGAAGTATACATGGAACAACCCGAAGGTTTCATACTTTCTGGAAATGAGAACAAAGTTTGTAAATTAACTAAGTCGCTATATGGTTTAAAACAGGCCCCTAAACAATGGCATGAGAAATTTGATAAAGCAATCATATCAAATGGTTTTAAGCATAATAGTGCGAATAAATGTGTATGTTTCAAATATAATCAGAATTATGGGATAATCATATGTCTCTATGTAGACGACATGTTGATATTTGGTACAAACATGATTGGAATAAATGAAACAAAAATGTATTTAACTTCAGTATTCAAAATGAAAGTGAAGTGGATACTATTTTAGGAATAAAAGTGAAAAAAGATAGTGAAGGTTTTGTACTAAACCAACCTCATTATATAGAGAAATTATTAAATAAATTTCAACATCTTAATATTAAAGAAAGTGTTACTCCGTATGATCCAAGTATGAAATTAAATGAGAATTGTGACATTGTAATTGCACAATTAGAATATGCTAGCGCTATTGGAAGCCTTATGTATGCGATGCATTGTACATGGCCTGATATAGCTTTTGCAGTATGCAAATTGTCACGATATACCAGTAAACCCGGTACTAATCATTGGAAGGCCATCAGTAGAGTTCTTGGGTATCTAAAAAGAACAAAAGAGTTTGGTCTATTTTATTCCAATTATCCTGCAGTACTAGAAGGTTACTCGGATGCAAGTTGGATCACAAGTGCAAGTGATAATAAATCCACAACAGGTTGGGTATTTACAATTGGAGGCGGTGCCATTAGTTGGGCCTCTAAGAAACAAACTTGCATCACACATTCAACAATGGAATCTGAATTTGTCGCTTTGGCTGCTGCCGGTAAGGAAGCGGAATGGATGAGAAATTTTTTATTGGATATAGAGTTGTGGCCACAACCAATGTCATCTATTTCCTTGCATTGCGATAGTGAGGCGACTATGTCTAGAGCTTATAATAATGTTTATAATGGTAAATCTAGACACATTAGCTTAAGGCATGAATATATTCGAGAATTTATAACTAATGGAATAATTACCATAGTTTATGTAAGATCTGCAAAGAATTTAGCAGATCCCTTTACCAAGGCATTATCTAGAGATTTGGTAAAGAATACGTCAATTGGAATGAGACTTAAACATTTACAATTTGGCACCAGTAATGGTAACCCAACTTTAATTAGTAAAAACTAATTTTTAATAGTTCAATGGGTAATAACAAGTTGCTGTCATGTGCCTGTATTGCACTAGGCGTCTCATTCTTATATAAATAAGTATCTAGTGCTGTCTGTTACGATAAAGAGGATGAGCGAAAGCTCTCAATGGAGTTATTTAATTTTTAAATATCCACAGTAACAGGGATATAATAAAGGAAACTCCACCTATATTAGCATAGAAGTGGTGCCGCTTCAATAAGAGATATGAAGTATTCTCTTGTAAATGCTTATGAAGTACAAGATTAGCACATGGCCATAATAGTGCTAAAGCAGTTGTAAACCTCTTAGAAAATAAGATGAATATTGTGTGTGTTGTATTTCAAATTCTAATAATAAAAAGTTTTGGTTTAATCTGCGGACACCAATAACTTTGTTAGACTATTGATATATATACACTAAGGGAAGGTTTAAATCGAGAGATACCTTTCTTTATGCATAATATTTGTCACGAGAGAGATGTGGTTGCAGCCAATATATACAAACTAGTGGGGGATTGTTAAGTAGTTTGAATATATTGGTTGCATTTGTAAGTGGGAAATAGTCCCACATCGGATGGAGAGACAAACACCCAAGTCTTTATAATAGTTCCCAATATTTAAGTAATAAATAAAGTGAATAATGAACCATGTGGGCCTAATTTCTAGCAGGCTTATAACATTTATTTATTATTGTCTTTGATGAGGCACTTGGGCACTTGGGGCATCTTGGGTTGACTTAGTAACAGAGTTGACTTTTTGAACTTCAGATTCAAAGGTTGTCTGAACAGAACTAACGGTTTTGTCTGTTCAACGCTTAATGGTCACAACCATTCAAACGGTTGTGGTCGTGTCTGTTCAACTCTTAATGGTCACAACCATTCAGATGGTTGTGTCTGTTCAAGTCTATAAATTGTGTCCTGCTCTTCACATTTAAGGCATCTTCTTCTCATTATCTTCTGAGAGAGTTTTCAAGGGCTTTGTTGTATCTTGGGGGTGATTGCCTTCTACTGTACTCCCGTAGTGGGGGCGATATCACCTTTCGGAAAGTGTATCATACACGCCTCAAAGCTTTTTAATTCTGTATTAACCAAAACTAAAACTCAACAATCGAAAGGTGATATCATGGAGACAGAATTAAATTCAAGTGTCAAGCTTCATTTCCAGAACCAAGATTTTATCAAACTGGATTGATTCGATGGTAGCAACTACACTAGATGGAAAAACAAGGCGGTGTTCTTGTTGACCGCCTTGAAGATATTTTACGTTCTCGATCCGAACTTGCCGCCAATTCCAGATTCAGTGTCAAGTTCGAATGATGCCGAGAGTGCCAGAACAAAGAAAAACAAGTGTGAAGAAGACGAACTAGTTTGTCGTGGTTACATTCTCAATTCCCTCACCGATCGTCTGTATGATCTTTACAGAAATATGAAGACACCAAAGGAAATCTGGAGCGCCCTTGAAACAAAGTACAAAAATGAGAAGAAAGCAACTTCTAAGAAAATTATAAATGAGAAAAGAAGAGAAAGTAATGAAAATATTGAACCAAGAAAAAGTCAAAGAATTAGGAAAGAAAAATCTTTTGGTCATGATTTTATTGACTCGCGTTCAATAGTCTTTCTTGTTTAAGGAGATAGAACCAATGTGCTTAACAAAGTACCTGTTCTATTTAATATAGAAGATGATCCTAAAACATTTAGTGAAGCAATGTCATCAAGAGACACTGCATTTTGGAAAGAGGCTATTGATGACGAAATGGACTCAATAATGTCTAACAATACTTGGATATTGGTTGACTTGCCTTAAGGATCTAAGCCTATAAAGTGTAAATGGGTATTTAGAAGAAAACTAAATACAGATGGCTCTATACAAACTTTCAAGGCAAGATTAGTGGCTAAAAGATTCACACAAAAGGAGGGCATAGATTATTTTGATACTTATGCACCTGTGGCTAGAATAACATCTATTAGAATTCTTATAGCTTTGGCTTCAATATATAATTTATATGTGCATCAAATGGATGTAAAAACAGCCTTTTTAAATGGTGAATTAAATGAGGAAGTATACATGGAACAATCCGAAGGTTTCATACTTCCTGAAAATGAGAACAAAGTTTGTAAATTAACTAAGTCGCTATATGGTTTAAAACAGGCCCCTAAACAATGGCATGAGAAATTTGATAAAGCAATCATATCAAATGGTTTTAAGCATAATAGTGCGGATAAATGTGTATATTCCAAATTCAATCAGAATTATGGGATAATCATATGTCTCTATGTAGACGACATGCTGATATTTGGTACAAACATGATTGGAATAAATGAAACAAAAATGTATTTAACTTCAATATTCAAAATGAAAGATTTGAATAAAGTGGATACTATTTTAGGAATAAAAGTGAAAAAACATAGTGAAGGGTTTGTACTAAACCAACCTCATTATATAGAGAAATTATTAAATAAATTCCAACATCTTAATGTTAAAGAAAGTGTTACTCCGTATGATCCGAGTATGAAATTAAATGAGAATTGTGACATTGTAATTGCACAATTAGAATATGCTAGCGCTATTGGAAGCCTTATGTATGCGATGCATTGTACAAGGCCTGATATAGCTTTTGCAGTATGCAAATTGTCACGATATACCAGTAAACCCAGTACTAATCATTGGAAGGCCATCAGTAGAGTTCTTGGGTATCTAAAAAGAACAAAAGTGTTTGGTCTATTTTATTTCAATTATCCTGCAGTACTAGAAGGTTACTCGGATGCAAGTTGGATCACAAGTGCAAGTGATAATAAATCCACAACAGGTTGGGTATTTACAATTGGAGGCGGTGACATTTGTAACACCCGAGCCTCATACTACTAATTTCTGTTACTGTTTGAGCATTAGGTAGTACTCATTTCATTTATTTTGCTTGTTTGGGTCTTACTGTAAAATTTTATCTGAAAAATTCATTTCTGCATATAAAAAATTTTAGCACCTAAAATAAAATTAAAAATATCTATCTTGGCCTACTCGACACCCCTAGCCGCGTGGTAGCGTCCGTGCATCGAGTTCTCGTTCCGTTCGATGAAACGGGCGAGTTTGGATGGCTACGCGCACGTACAGGTGTCCGACTTGGGGGTATGCTTTTTAATCATAAAACACCTCGTTTTAAAATTTGGAACCCGTTTAAAATCCTATTATTTAAATTTCGAATTTTTGGACCCGACCCGGGCGCGATTTGAAAATGTTTCATTTAGAGCCAAAATCCTAAATTTAGTATAATATTTAAACCATATAATATTTCCTTAGCTTATAAATCTTTACTGTTTAATCTTCAAAAAAATCTTTTGAATATTCCTTTTAATCTTTCCCCTGGCCAATCAGGGAAAGCTTAATCCCCGTGGGCCCCTCCTTTAACTCTTCCTCTCTCTTTCTCTGTCTTTCTCTCTCCCCCGATCTCTATCTCTATCTCTATCTCTCTCTCTCTCTACCTTTCTCTATCTCTCTCTCACTCTCTCTAACTTTTTCTCTCTCCTATATATATATATATAATCTCCCCCCTCTCTTCTTTGAATCACAAACACGGAAACCCCACGCGAGAAACCCACCGAAAACCAAAACCATAGCCGCCTCGTCACCGTCGCCGCCGCAGCCCCGACGCCGGCGTCAACGTCACCGTCGCCCTCGCCTCCGCCTCCTCTTCCTAACCTCAACATCTTCTTCCTTCTCCCCGTGCGCCCTGTGCAGCCGCAACCCCTGCAGAGTTCGCTGCAGCCGCCTGCTCGCCGGCGGCCCTCGTCGTCGCCACCCGCGCCATCACCGGCGCCCTCCTCACCACCTGCGCTCTCCAGCACCCCGACCATCTCTTCTCCCTCTTCGTTTTCCTTTCACCGAACTTCCATACCCGAGCCATAACCCTAACGGCTGCAACCTCCTCACCGGCGCCTCACCGCCGTCGACCTCATCGCCGTCACACCCTCTGCAACCCCAGTAAGCCTTCCCTCCTCTTCCTCCTTCCTTTTCCCCCTCCGGTTTATCCTTTGGTTGTGCACTAATTTCTGAATTTTGTTGTCGCTGTTCGCCGGAATCCGGCCGTGCCGGTGATGTGTCCCGACGATCCAGCGGAGTGCTCTGACCCGTGAGGTCCCTTGGTTCGTTGTTTGGGTTCAGTCCGTAAACCGTGCGTCCGTCGCGTATTGCCCCGCCGACGTTACGTTCCGTTTTCCCGGTTCGCGACCCGTCGAGGCAAGTATCACTTGCTACATGCTATACTATATATTTATATATGTTTGACACATTAAACCTGTAAAACTTAACTTGGTATAGTCGTTTCTCATTTGGTTGCAATATGACATATATCATTTTACAGTTAACATAAAATTTACAGTTTGCCAATTTAAACCTAATAACCAAGTTTACCTGTTGATCACATTTTTACTGTTTGATAGATGGTAGCACTTACCCATGTGGTTCTATTACATTCGGACATTCGTATTCAAAGGCTCGATATAACTGTATTGCATCAATATCTAAACTATTGCACCGCTCAGGGTGCTGAAACCTGGTTTTATAACTAAAACGACTGCCCTGAATTACTGCACTCTTGAGATTGAATGAAACATGCTTATTATTTAGCTCATTGCTCATTCCATATTGTTAAACATCCTGTTCGATTATATATCTGTTTGTGAGCACACCCACGATATTGTTACATCTTGACTTGACTTTGTCACACATGGTATTTATATGATACACCTGACATGGTACCGTTTACTATTGACTTGACCTGATGTACCATGACCTGACCTGTTACCTGATCTCGTGCCTAATGCCAACAAACCTGACATGTAGTCCTCATGGACCGTTCCTGTTGTCTATCTAGACAAACCTGCTTTTACCTGATCCTGTGTTGGCATTAGTTCTGGATTACTGAATACCTGGCCTGACATATATAACTTGGGGTATGGGGAAATCAAAGGTGAAACCTGACTTGTAACTCGACAGTTCACTACCTGTTCTGGGTGTACGCATTCTTGTTTTGTGCCTAGCGGCATGTCTCGGTTTCGGCCGAGAATATTGTGGCCGTGGTCCGGGTAAGTACGGGAGACTATCGAGTGTACACATTCCTGTTTTGTGCCTAGCGGCATGTCTCGGCTGCAGCCGAGAATATTGTGGCCGTGGTCCCGGGTATGTACGGGATACTATTGAGTTACATCGACGATTCATCAATTGATTTTAAAGACTTTAGACTAGAAAACCTGATAGGACAGTTCAGTTACCCACTGCACACTACCCTGCACTGCTTGTTTCACATTATTGCTTTATTCATGTTTATTTTGTATTGCCTGTTACATTGTTCATATTATATTACTGGTTGACATGACGCGCTGACGTCTAGGTTTTGCATGGCCCAGATCCTGTACCACTGTCGCAGTCCGAGCAGGAGTACTTCAGCCAGCAGGCTGAGTTGTGAGTCCAGTAGTGGTTAGTTTTATTTTCTGCATTTTATTTCCAGATGTGAGCCCGCATTATGGGACATACTTTTCAGTTATTATATTGGATCATTTGCTTCCGCATTTATTTATTATTGACTTCTGTTATTCTGGATTATGGACATGTTTTAGATAGTTTTATCTTGTTCTTGATATCTCTACAGCCGTAATGTGACTGTGGATGGATACTTCCTACCCACAGGTCGCATAATTGGCTATGTCACGTGCCCAATCTAGCGTACTCTGGGCAGCGGGGCGTGACATGGTTCTTTTAGTATTAGAGAGTAGGTTAGTTGGGTTGATTCTTTTGTAGTTGGGTATTGTACCCAATACACGAATCAGAATACCCGTGTTAGGAAACATGTCCTGCCACTTTGCCGTTTACCATTCTTGAATCACATCCTTCCTGATTATATCTTTTACGGCGTGCAAACTTACTTTGCATGTCGACTCGAATAACCTGATTTCTTGACATCTCTAGGACTTAGGCGATGAGTTAAGTAATTGTGGCTATGATACCGCGGCATAGTTACAATGCGGTACTCTATTTAAGTATCTTGGAGTTCTAGCCTTGATCTATATATTAAATCTATCATCATGCTAATGTTGGGTGTTTTGATTTCAGGAATATGGCAGATAAGAATTTCAAGACGTACCAGAGGCGTGTGGACGAAGCCGCCATGCTGGGAGTAATAAGAGGAATGCTGGAAAATCAGAAGAGGCAGACTGAGCTGATCAAGCAAGCAAGCAGACTCGTTTCAGGAAGGTTTGCAGATCGTTCGGCAGTCTGTAAACAACGCTGGAGCTAAACCAGTTGACCGAATAGGGACCGTGGCAGATTTCAGACGTTTGGGTCCGTCTACATTCACTGGTTTAGAGGAGCCGTTGCCAGCCGAGCAGTGGCTAGTCGACACGGAGAATTTGCTGATTGCGGCACAGATTCCAGAGGACAAAAGGGTTGATGTGGTGCGCATTCAGCTAGTGGATTACGCCCGAGAGTGGTGGCTTGTGGAGGAGACCCGCTTGCTCAAGCCGATCAGTTGGGCGGAGTTTTCTAAGAGTTTCCTGGAGAAGTTCTTCCCGCGGACTGCACGGGAGGAAATGGAAGAGAAATTTATTAGGTTAAGGCAGAATGGAGCACCCGTGGACGTGCATGCGGCTGAGTGGATGAGACTCAGCCGATTCGCTGGACCTTTAGTCGCCAACGAGGCAGACAGGGCACGAAGGTTCATGCGCAGTTTGGATGTGGACATCCAGAGGCAGATTGTCTCCCTGGGTTTGACCACTTTCTCACAGGTTCTTACGGCAGCTCGGGAACAACAGAGTTTATCTGGGATGAAAGGGAGCTTGCAGCAGACAGCAGTTGCGGCCAGGAAGCCCGCATTTGTACCTAACTGAGCTCATGGGCGCAAGGGTATTCCAGTGGACCGTCGTGGTGTAGCACCCATGAAGATGCCTGTGGTCGTCGATCGAAGAAAGAGCATGAATTGTAACTACTGCAATTTACCTGGCCACATGCAAAAGGATTGTCGAAGAAGGCTGAGACTTTGTTTAGTTTGTGGAGTGGCTGATCACGCAGTTGGTGCCTGTCCGTCGAAGCTTCGCACGAGAGATGAGATACAGAAGCCTCCGCAGAGGCCGTTCCAAGGGCAGAAACAGCTGACTCAAGGACCTAATCAGGCTCGAGCTTTTACCTTGACAGTTGAGGAGGCCAAGGCGTCAGGAGAAGTGGTTTCAGGTACTTTACTCGTTCATGGTTTTCCCGCATTGGCATTATTTGATTCTGGTGCATCCCACTGTTTTATGTCATCCAAATTTATAACTACACACTCGATTACCTACACAACCCTGTCTAGTTTCTAGGACATACACACTGGGAATGGGAAAATCATTGCTAGGAAGGAGTGTAGAGATTGTACGGTTGTTGTATGCGGACGGGAACTCTCTGCAGATTTCTTGGTGATAGATACGGGCAGCTATGAAGTTGTCTTTGGAGTGGATTTTCTTGGCACTTTCAACCCCCACATTGACTGTAGGGCAAGGAAAGTAATTTTCCAGATTCCCGGACATCCTGAATTTACCTTCAATGGAGGAAGCAGTTCTGTCGGGCCAGTCGAGTTTAGGGCTAGGCCGACAAATAATGTTCTTGCAGCAATGGAAATTGATGGTAGTGAAGAGCCAGCGGTGGTTCGCGATTTTATGGACGTATTTGAAGATATATCGGGTTTACCGCCGAAGCGAGACGTGGAGTTCGCGATTGACCTTATTCCTGGTGCAGCGCCAGTATCTAAAGCGTATTATCCAATGGCACCAGTAGAATTGGAAGAAGTTAAGAAACAGGTTGTTGAATTGCTTGAGAAGGGTTGGATTCGAAGCAGCAACTCTTTTTGGGGAGCTCCAGTTCTTCTAGTAAAGAAGAAGGATGGCATAAGAAGAATGTGCATTGACTATCGAGAATTAAACCGGGTAACTATTAAGAACAAGTACCCGATCCCTCACATTGGAGAACTTTTTGAGCAGCTTAGTGGCGCGAGGGTATTCTCGAAGCTGGATTTGCGATCCGGATATCATCAGGTCCGAGTGAAAGCAGAAGATATTTGCAAGACGGCGTTTCGAACTCGGTATGGACATTACGAGTACCTAGTGATGCCCTTCGGAGTAACGAATGCGCCGGCAGTATTCATGGACTTGATGAACCGAATCTTTTCACCGTTCTTGGACCAGTTTATCGTGGTATTCATTGACGATATTCTGGTTTACTCGAAGAGCTTTGAGGAGCATGCGGAGCATGCGGAGCACTTGAAGATCGCTGCAGACGTTGAGACAGGAGAAATTGTATGCGAAGATGAGTAAGTGCGAATTTTGGCTGGAGGAAGTGAAGTTTCGGGGGCATGTTGTGTCGGGCGATGGAATCGCCGTCGATCCCGAAAAGATTGCAGCAGTACGAGATTGGCCGATTCCAAAGAATGTTGCTGAGATAAGAAGTTTCCTTGGATTAGCCGGATACTACAGGAGATTCGTGGAGAACTTTGCTCGTCTGGCAGAGCCGTTGACCAAGCTTACGCGCAAGGAGGTACTTTTTGTATGGATGGATAAATATGCGTTAGCTTTTGAGACGTTGAAGCAGAAGTTGATAACCGCCCCTATTCTGACCGTGCCAGATAATTCCGGAGGATTGGTGATTCTCAGCGACGCATCTGGGAAAGGATTGGGATGTGTTTTGATGAAGCATGGGAAGGTTGTAGCATACGCATCGAGACAATTGAAGACCCATGAGAAGAATTATCCGACTCATGACTTGGAGCTTGCGGCTGTGATCTTCGCTTTGAAGATTTGGAGACACTACCTCTTGGGCGAGAGAATCGAAGTTTTTACAGATCACAAGAGTTTGAAGTATGTGTTC
Source organism: Agapanthus africanus (assembly GCA_030015575.1). Lineage (NCBI taxonomy): Eukaryota > Viridiplantae > Streptophyta > Magnoliopsida > Asparagales > Amaryllidaceae > Agapanthus > Agapanthus africanus. The sequence continues at coordinate 820,433,522 of CM057337.1, forward strand.
ACTCAGAAGGAGTTGAATATGAGGCAGCGTAGATGGTTGGAGCCGATGGCCGACTACGATCTTGATCTTAAGTACCATCCGGGGAAGGTTAACGTCGTGCCGGATGCGCTTAGTCGGTTACCAGCAATTCAGGTGTTAACTACGCAGAAGGAGATCATTGCAGATTTTCGAAGATTTGACTTGGAGGTTGTGCTACCGCGTTCTACGGGACATTTGATGCAGCTGCAAGTGCAGTCGTCTTTGATTGAGAAAATTAAAGCGGCGCAATCGCAGGATCCTAGACTGCAGAAGTTTCGAGAGCAGGTTGGAGCTGGACTACGAACAAATCTACTGATCCACGAAGATGGTTCGTTGAGGTATGGTAGCCGTTTGTGTGTGCCAAAGGGTGATGTTCGTGAAGAACTTATGAAGGAGGCACACAGTTCAGCTTACTCTGTACATTCCGGAGGCACAAAGATGTACCGAGATATTCGACAACATTTCTGGTGGGAAGGTATGAAACGGGAGATTGCTCGCTTTGTGGCGAAGTGCTTGGCGTGTCAGCAAGTTAAGGCTGAACATCAACGGGTTGCTGGTTTATTGCAACCACTTCCGATTCCTCAGTGGAAGTGGGAACATATAACCATGGATTTCGTGACGGCTTTACCACGGAGTCCAAAGGGCAACAATGCAGTATGGGTGATTGTTGATCGGTTGACCAAGGCCGCTCACTTTATTCCTTTCCGGGTTGGTCAATCAACGGAGACTTTGGCAGAGCGGTACCTGCAGGAGATTGTAAGATTGCATGGAGTACCGGTGAGCATCGTGTCCGATCGGGACACTCGGTTCTTATCACACTTCTGGAGGAGTTTACAGGAAAGTTTGGGGACTCGATTGAAGTTTAGCACAGCTTATCATCCTCAAACTGATGGTCAGTCGGAGAGAACGATCCAAACTCTTGAAGACATGTTGAGGGCATGCATGTTGGACTTCAAGGGTTCGTGGGAGGATCATTTACACTTGGTGGAGTTTTCTTACGACAATAGTTTTCAAGCAACTATCCAGATGGCTCCGTTTGAAGCTTTGTATGGTCGTAAGTGCCGTTCACCTGTTTGTTGGGATGATGTTGGTGAACGAAGATTATTGGGACCAGATTTGGTGGTGCAGACAGTTGAGAAGGTTAACACAATCAGAAAGCATATGAAGGCAGCTCAAGACCGACAGAAAAGTTGGGCTGACACGTCAAGAAGACCTCTAGAGTTCACCGTGGGTGATTTGGTATTCTTGAAGATATCACCGACTAGAGGGGTGATTCGTTTTGGGAGTCGAGGAAAGCTTAGTCCTCGATTCGTTGGACCCTTTGAGATATTGGAGCGTGTTGGAGAGGTAGCGTACCGTCTGGCGTTACCACAGTTCTTGGCAGGTGTGCACGATGTGTTTCACGTATCTCAACTACGAAGGTATGTTCAAGATGAAACACACGTTTTGGATCATTCGGAGTTAACAGTACGGGAAGACCTGACTTTTGAAGAGCGACCGGTTGAAATCGTGGATCGAAGGGACAAGGTTCTTAAGAACAAGGTTATACCCCTTGTGCTTGTTTCTTGGGGTAATCGATCGCATGGCGAGTCCACTTGGGAACGAGAAGATGAGATCCGGAAGAAATTTCCTCATCTTTTCCTGTAATTTCTATCTTTGTATTCTTGGAATTTCGAGGACGAAATTCTTTTTGTAGTTGGGTATAATGTAACACCCGAGCCTAATACTACTAATTTCTGTTACTGTTTGAGCATTAGGTAGTACTCATTTCATTTATCTTGCTTGTTTGGGTCTTACTGTAAAATTTTATCTGGAAAAGTCATTTCTGCATATAACAAATTTTAGCACCTAAAATAAAATTAAAAATATCTATCTTGGCCTACTCGACACCCCTAGCCGCGTGGTAGCGTCCGTGCATCGAGTTCTCGTTCCGTTCAATGAAACGGGCAAGTTTGGACGGCTACGCGCGCGTACAGGTGTCCGACTTGGGGGTATACTTTTTAATCATAAAACACCTCATTTTAAAATTTGGAACCCGTTTAAAATCCTATTATTTAAATTTCGAATTTTTGGACCCGACCCGGGCGCGATTTGGAAATGTTTCATTTAGCGCCAAAATCCTAAATTTAGTATAATATTTAAACCATATAATATTTCCTTAGCTTATAAATCTTTACTGTTTAATCTTCAAAAAAATCTTTTAAATATTCCTTTTAATCTTTCCCCTGGCCAATCAGGGAAAGTTTAATCCCCGTGGGCCCCTCCTTTAACTCTTCCTCTCTCTTTCTCTGTCTTTCTCTCTCCCCCGATCTCTCTCTCTCTCTCTATCTCTCTCTCTCTCTACCTTTCTCTATCTCTCTCTCTCTCTCTCTCTCTCTCTCTAACTTTTTCTCTCTCCTATATATATATATATAATCTCCCCCTCTCTTCTTTGAATCACAAACACAGAAACCCCACGCGAGAAACCCACCGAGAACCAAAACCATAGCCGCCTCGTCACCGTCGCCGCCGCAGCCCCGACGCCGGCGTCAACGTCACCGTCACCCTCGCCTCCGCCTCCTCTTCCCAACCTCAACATCTTCTTCCTTCTCTCCGTGCGTCCTGTGCAGCCGCAACCCCTGCAGAGTTCGCTGCAGCCGCCTGCTCGCCGGCGGCCCTCGTCGTCGCCACCCGCACCATCACCTGCGCCCTCCTCACCACCTGCGCTCTCCAGCACCCCGACCATCTCTTCTCCCTCTCCATTTTTCTTTCACCGAACTTCCATACCCGAGCCATAACCCTAACGGCTGCAACCTCCTCGCCGGCGCCTCACCGCCGTCGACCTCATCGCCGTCACACCCTCTGCAACCCCAGTAAGCCTTCCCTCCTCTTCCTCCTTCCTTTTCCCCCTCCGGTTTATCCTTTGGCTGTGCACTAATTTCTGAATTTTGTTGTCGCTGTTCGCCGGAATCCGGCCGTGCCGGTGACGTGTCCCGATGATCCAGCGGAGTGCTCTGACCCGTGAGGTCCCTTGGTTCGTTGTTTGGGTTCAGTCCGTAAACCGTGCGTCCGTCGCGTATTGCCCCGCCGACGTTACGTTCCGTTTTCCCGGTTCGCGACCCGTCGAGGCAAGTATCACTTGCTACATGCTATACTATATATTTATATATGTTTGACACATTAAACCTGTAAAACTTAACTTGGTATAGTCGTTTCTCATTTGGTTGCAATATGACATATATCATTTTACAGTTAACATAAAATTTACAGTTTGCCAATTTAAACCTAATAACCAAGTTTACCTGTTGATCACATTTTTACTGTTTGATAGATGGTAGCACTTACCCATATAGTTCTATTACATTCGGACATTCGTATTCAAAGGCTCGATATAACTGTATTGCATCAATATCTAAACTATTGCACCGCTCAGGGTGCTGAAACCTGGTTTTATAACTAAAACGGCTGTCCTGAATTACTGCACTCTTGAGATTGAATGAAACATGCTTATTATTTAGCTCATTGCTCATTCCATGTTGTTAAACACCCTGTTCGATTATATATCTGTTTGTGAGCACACCCACGATATTGTTACATCTTGACTTGACTTTGTCACACATGGTATTTATATGATACACCTGACATGGTACCGTTTACTATTGACTTGACCTGATGTACCATGACCTGACCTGTTACCTGATCTCGTGCCTAATGCCAACAAACCTGACATGTAGTCCTCATGGACCGTTCCTGTTGTCTATCCAGACAAACCTGCTTTTACCTGATCCTGTGTTGGCATTAGTTCTGGATTACTGAATACCAGACCTGACATATATAACTTGGGGTATGGGGAAATCAAAGGTGAAACCTGACTTGTAACTCGACAGTTCACTACCTGTTCTAGGTGTACGCATTCTTGTTTTGTGCCTAGCGGCAAGTCTCGGTTTCGGCCGAGAATATTGTGGCCGTGGTCCCGGATATGTACGGGAGACTATCGAGTGTACACATTCCTGTTTTGTGCCTAGCGGCATGTCTCGGCTGCAGCCGAGAATATTGTGGCCGTGGTCCCGGATATGTACGGGATACTATTGAGTTACATCGACGATACATCAATTGATTTCAAAGACTTACTAGAAAACCTGATAGGACAGTTTAGTTACCCACTGCACACTACCCTGCACTGCTTTTTTCATATTATTGCTTTATTCATGTTTATTTTGCATTGCCTGTTATATTGTTCATATTATATTACTGGTTGAAATGACGCGCTGACGTCTGGGTTTTGCATGGCCCAGATCCTGTACCACTGTCGCAGTCCGAGCAGGAGTACTTCAGCCAACAGGCTGAGTTGTGATTCCAGTAGTGGTTAGTTTTATTTTCTGCATTTTATTTCCAGATGTGAGCCCGCATTATGGGATAGACTTTTCAGTTATTATATTGGATCATTTGCTTCCGTATTTATTTATTATTGACTCCTGTTATTCTGGATTATGGACATGTTTTAAATAGTTTTATCTTATTCTTGATATCTCTACAGCCGTAATGAGACTGTGGATGGATACTTCCTACCCACAGGTAACATGGTTGGCTATGTCACGTGCCCAATCTAGCATACTCTGGGAAGCGGGGCATGACACCATTAGTTGGGCCTCTAAGAAACAAACTTGCATCACACATTCAACAATGGAATCTGAATTTGTCGCTTTGGCTGCTGCCGGTAAGGAAGCGGAATGGCTGAGAAATTTTTTATTGGATATAGAGTTGTGGCCACAACCAATGCCATCTATTTCCTTGCATTGCGATAGTGAGGCGACTATGTCTAGAGCTTATAATAATGTTTATAATGGTAAATCTAGACACATTAGCTTAAGGCATGAATATATTCGAGAATTAATAACTAATGGAATAATTACCATAGTTTATGTGAGATCTGCAAAGAATTTAGCAGATCCCTTTACCAAGGCATTATCTAGAGATTTGGTAAAGAATACGTCAATTGGAATGGGACTTAAACATTTACAATTTGGCACCAGTATTGGTAACCCAACTTTAATTAGTAAAAACTAATTTTTAATAGTTCAATGGGTAATAACAAGTTGCTGTCATGTGCCTGTATTGCACTAGGCGTCTCATTCTTAGATAAATAAGTATCTAGTGCTGTCTGTTACGATAAAAAAGATGAGCGAAAGCTTTCAATGGAGTTATTTAATTTTTAAATATCCACAGTAACAGGGATATAATAAAGGAAACTACACCTATATTAGCATAGAAGTGGTGCCGCTTCAACAAGAGATATGAAGTATTCTCTTGTAAATGCTTATGAAGTATAAGATTAGCACATGGCCATAATAGTGCTAAAGCGGTTATAAACCTCTTAGAAAATAAGATGAATATTGTGTGTGTTGTATTTCAAATTCTAATAATAAAAAAATTTGGTTTAATCTGCGGACACCAATAACTTTGTTAGACTATTGATATATATACACTAAGGGAAGGTTTAAATCGAGAGATACCTTTCTTTATGCATAATATTTGTCACGAGAGAGATGTGGTTTCAGCCAATATATACAAACTAGTGGGGGATTGTTAAGTAGTTTGAATATAGTGGTTGCATTTGTAAGTGGGAAATAGTCCCACATCGGATGGAGAGACAAACACACAAGTCTTTATAATAGTTCCTAATATTTAAGTAATAAATAAAGTGAATAATGAACCAAGTGGGCCTAATTTCTAGCAGGCTTATAACATTTATTTATTATTGTTTTTGATGAGGCACTTGGGCACTTGGGGCATCTTGGGTTGACTTAGTAAAAGAGTTGACATTTTGAACTTCAGATTCAAAGGTTGTCTGAACAGAACTAACGGTTGTGTCTGTCCAACGCTTAATGGTCACAACCATTCAAACGGTTGTGGTCGTGTCTGTTCAACTCTTAATGGTCACAACCATTCAGATGGTTGTGTCTGTTCAAGTCTATAAATTGTGTCCTGCTCTTCACATTTAAGGCATCTTCTTCTCATTATCTTCTGAGAGAGTTTTCAAGGGCTTTGTTGTATCTTGGGGGTGATTGCCTTCTACTGTACTTCCGTATTGGGGGCAATATCACCTTTCGGAAAGTGTATCATACACGCCTCAAAGCTTTTTAATTCTGTCTTAACCAAAACTAAAACTCAACAATCGAAAGGTGATATCATGGAGACAGAATTAAATTCAAGTGTCAAGGTTCATTTTCAGAACCAAGATGTTATCAAACTGGATCGATTCGATAGGAGCAACTACACTAGATGGAAAGACAAGACGGTGTTCTTGTTGACCGCCTTGAAGATATTTTACGTTCTCGATCCGAACTTGCCGCCAATTCCAGATTCAGTGTCAAGTTCGAATGATGCCGAGAGTGCCAGAACAGAGAAAAACAAGCGTGAAGAAGACGAACTAGTTTGTCGCGGTTACATTCTCAATTCCCTCACCGATCGTCTGTATGATCTTTACAGAAATATGAAGACACCAAAGGAAATCTGGAGCGCCCTTGAAACAAAGTACAAAAATGAGAAGAAAGCAACTTCTAAGAAAATTACAAATGAGAAAAGAAGAGAAAGTAATGAAAATATTGAACCAAGAAAAAGTCAAAGAATCAGGAAAGAAAAATCTTTTGGTCCTGATTTTATTGACTCGCGTTCAATAGTCTTTCTCGTTGAAGGAGATGGAACCAAAGTGCTTAACAAAGTACCTGTTCTACTTAGTATAGAAGATGATCCTAAAACATTTAGTGAAGCAATGTCATCAAGAGACACTGCATTTTGGAAAGAGGCTATTGATGACGAAATGGACTCAATAATTTCTAACAATACTTGGATATTGGTTGACTTGCCTCAAGGATCTAAGCCAATAAAGTGTAAATGGGTATTTAGAAGAAAACTAAATACAGATGGCTCTATACAAACTTTCAAGGCAAGATTAGTGGCTAAAGGATTCACACAAAAGGAGGGCATAGATTATTTTGATACTTATGCACCTGTGGCTAGAATAACATCTATTAGAATTCATATAGCTTTGGCTTCAATATATAATTTATATGTGCATCAAATGGATGTAAAAACGGCCTTTTTAAATGGTGAATTAAATGAGGAAGTATACATGGAACAACCCGAAGGTTTCATACTTCCTGGAAATGAGAACAAAGTTTGTAAATTAACTAAGTCGCTATATGGTTTAAAACAGGCCCCTAAACAATGGCATGAGAAATTTGATAAAGCAATCATATCAAATGGTTTTAAGCATAATAGTGCGGATAAATGTGTATATTCCAAATTCAATCAGAATTATGGGATAATCATATTTCTCTATATAGACGACATGTTGATATTTGGTACAAACATGATTGGAATAAATGAAACAAAAATGTATTTAACTTCAGTATTCAAAATGAAAGATTTGAATGAAGTGGATACTATTTTAGGAATAAAAGTGAAAAAACATAGTGAAGTGTTTGTACTAAACCAACCTCATTATATAGAGAAATTATTAAATAAATTCCAACATCTTAATGTTAAAGAAAGTGTTACTCCGTATGATCCGAGTATGAAATTAAATGAGAATTGTGACATTCTAATTGCACAATTAGAATATGCTAGCGCTATTGGAAGCCTTATGTATGCGATGCATTGTACAAGGCCTGATATAGCTTTTGCAGTATGCAAATTGTCACGATATACCAGTAAACACTGTACTAATAATTAGAAGGCCATCAGTAGAGTTCTTGGGTATTTAAAAAGAACAAAAGAGTTTGGTCTATTTTATTCCAATTATCCTGCAGTACTAGAAGGTTACTCGGATGTAAGTTGGATCACAAGTGCAAGTGATAATAAATCCACAACAGGTTGGGTATTTACAATTGGAGGCGGTGCCATTAGTTGGGCCTCTAAGAAACAAACTTGCATCACACATTCAACAATGGAATCTGAATTTGTCGCTTTGGCTGCTGCCGGTAAGGAAGCGGAATGGCTGAGAAATTTTTTATTGGATATAGAGTTGTGGCCACAACCAATGCCATCTATTTCCTTGCTTTGCGATAGTGAGGCGACTATGTCTAGAGCTTATAATAATGTTTATAATGGTAAATCTAGACACATTAGCTTAAGGCATGAATATATTCGAGAATTAATAACTAATGGACTAATTACCATAGTTTATGTAAGATCTGCAAAGAATTTAGCAGATCCCTTTACCAAGGCATTATCTAGAGATTTGGTAATGAGTACGTCAATTGGAATGGGACTTAAACATTTACAATTTGGCACCGGTAATGGTAACCCAACTTTAATTAGTAAAAACTAATTTTTAATAGTTCAATGGGTAATAACAAGTTGCTGTCATGTGCCTGTATTGCACTAGGCGTCTCATCCTTATATAAATAAGTATCTAGTGCTGTCTGTTACGATAAAGAGGATGAGCGAAAGTTCTCAATGGAGTTATTTAATTTTTAAATATCCACAGTAATAGGGATATAATAAAGGAAACTCAACCTATATTAGCATAGAAGTGGTGCCGCTTTAACAAGAGATATGAAGTATTCTCTTGTAAATGCTTATGAAGTACAAGATTAGCACATGGCCATAATAGTGCTAAAGCGGTTATAAACCTCTTAGAAAATAAGATGAATATTGTGTGTGTTGTATTTCAAATTCTAATAATAAAAAGTTTTGGTTTAATCTGCGGACACCAATAACTTTGTTAGACTATTGATATATATACACTAAGGGAAGGTTTAAATCGAGAGATACCTTTCTTTATGCATAATATTTGTCATGAGAGAGATGTGGTTGCAGCCAATATATACAAACTAGTGGGGGATTGTTAAGTAGTTTGAATACATTGGTTGCATTTGTAAGTGGGAAATAGTCCCACATCGGATGGAGAGACAAACACCCAAGTCTTTATAATAGTTCCCAATATTTAAGTAATAAATAAAGTGAATAATGAACCAAGTGGGCCTAATTTCAAGCAGGCTTATAACATTTATTTATTATTGTCTTTGATGAGGCACTTGGGCACTTGGGGCATCTTGGGTTGACTTAGTAACAGAGTTGACTTTTTGAACTTCAGATTTAAAGGTTGTCTGAACAGAACTAACGGTTGTGTCTGTTCAACGCTTAATGGTCACAACCATTCAAACGGTTGTGGTCGTGTCTGTTCAACTCTTAATGGTCACAACCATTCAGATGGTTGTGTCTGTTCAAGTCTATAAATTGTGTCCTGCTCTTCACATTTAAGGCATCTTCTTCTCATTATCTTCTGAGAGAGTTTTCAAGGGCTTTGTTGTATCTTGGGGGTGATTGCCTTCTACTGTACTCCCGTAGTGGGGGCAATATCACCTTTCGGAAAGTGTATCATACACGCCTCAAAGCTTTTTAATTCTGTCTATACCAAAACTAAAACTCAACAATCGAAAGGTGATATCATGGAGAAAGAATTAAATTCAAGTGTCACGGTTCATTTCCAGAACCAAGATGTTATCAAACTGGATCGATTCGATGGGAGCAACTACACTAGATGGAAAGATAAGACGGTGTTCTTGTTGACCGCCTTGAAGATATTTTACTTTCTCGATCCGAACTTGCCGCCAATTCTAGATTCAGTGTCAAGTTCGAATGATGCCGAGAGTGCCAGAACAGAGAAAAACAAGCATGAAGAAGACGAACTAGTTTGTCGCGGTTACATTCTCAATTCCCTCACCGATCATCTGTATGATCTTTACAGAAATATGAAGACACCAAAGGAAATCTGGAGCGCCCTTGAAACAAAGTACAAAAATGAGAAGAAAGCAACTTCTAAGAAAATTACAAATGAGAAAAGAAGAGAAAGTAATGAAAATATTGAACCAAGAAAAAGTCAAAGAATCAGGAAAGAAAAATCTTTTGGTCCTGATTTTATTGACTCGCGTTCAATAGTCTTTCTCGTTGAAGGAGATAGAACCAAAGTGCTTAACAAAGTACCTGTTCTACTTAATATAGAAGATGATCCTAAAACATTTAATGAAGCAATGTCATCAAGTGACACTGCATTTTGGAAAGAGGCTATTGATGACGAAATGGACTCAATAATGTCTAACAATACTTGGATATTGGTTGACTTGCCTCAAGGATCTAAGCCAATAAAGTGTAAATGGGTATTTAGAAGAAAACTAAATACAGATGGCTCTATACAAACTTTCAAGGCAAGATTAGTGGCTAAAGGATTCACACAAAAGGAGGGCATAGATTATTTTGATACTTATGCACCTGTGGCTAGAATAACATCTATTAGAATTCTTATCGCTTGGCTTCAATATATAATTTATATGTGCATCAAATGGATGTAAAAACGGCCTTTTTAAATGGTGAATTAAATGAGGAAGTATACATGGAACAACCCGAAGGTTTCATACTTCCTGGAAATGAGAACAAAGTTTATAAATTAACTAAGTCGCTATATGGTTTAAAACAGGCCCCTAAACAATGGCATGAGAAATTTGATAAAGCAATCATATCAAATGGTTTTAAGCATAATAGTGCGGATAAATGTTTATATTTCAAATTCAATCAGAATTATGGGATAATCATATGTCTCTATGTAGACGACATGTTGATATTTGGTACAAACATGATTGGAATAAATGAAACAAAAATGTATTTAACTTCAGTATTCAAAATGAAATATTTGAATGAAGTAGATACTATTTTAGGAATAAAAGTGAAAAAACATAGTGAAGGGTTTGTGCTAAACCAATCTCATTATATAGAGAAATTATTAAATAAATTCCAACATCTTAATATTAAAGAAAGTGTTACTCCGTATGATCCGAGTATGAAATTAAATGAGAATTGTGACATTGTAATTGCACAATTAGAATATGCTGGCGCTATTGGAAGCCTTATGTATGCGATGCATTGTACAAGGCCTGATATAGCTTTTGCAGTATGCAAATTGTCACGATATATCAGTAAACCCAGTACTAATCATTGGAAGGCCATCAGTAGAGTTCTTGGGCATTTAAAAAGAACAAAAGAGTTTGGTCTATTTTATTCCAATTATCCTGCAGTACTAGAAGGTTACTCGGATGCAAGTTGGATCACAAGTGCAAATGATAATAAATCCACAACTGGTTGGGTATTTACAATTGGAAGCGGTGCCATTAGTTGGGCCTCTAAGAAACAAACTTGCATCACACATTCAACAATGGAATCTGAATTTGTCGCTTTGGCTGCTGCCGGTAAGAAAGCGGAATGGCTGAGAAATTTTTTATTGTATATAGAGTTGTGACCACAACCATTGTCATCTATTTCCTTGCATTGCGATAGTGAGGCGACTATGTCTAGAGCTTATAATAATGTTTATAATGGTAAATCTAGACACATTAGCTTAAGGCATGAATATATTCGAGAATTAATAACTAATGGAATAATTACCATTGTTTATGTGAGATCTGGAAAGAATTTAGCAGATCCCTTTACCAAGGCATTATCTAGAGATTTGGTAAAGAATACGTCAATTGGAATGGGACTTAAACATTTACAATTTGGCACCAGTAATGGTAACCCAACTTTAATTAGTAAAAACTAATTTTTAATAGTTCAATGGGTAATAACAAGTTACTGTCATGTGCTTATATTGCACTAGGCGTCTCATTCTTATATAAATAAGTATCTAGTGCTGTCTGTTACGATAAAGAAGATGAGCGAAAGCTCTCAATGGAGTTATTTAATTTTTAAATATCCACAGTAACAGGGATATAATAAAGGAAACTCCACCTATATTACCATAGAAATGGTGCCGCTTCAACAAGAGATATGAAGTATTCTCTTGTAAATGCTTATGAAGTACAAGATTAGCACATGGCCATAATAGTGCTAAAGCAGTTATAAACCTCTTAGAAAATAAGATGAATATTGTGTGTGTTGTATTTCAAATTCTAATAATAAAAAGTTTTGGTTTAATCTGCGGAAACCAATAACTTTGTTAGACTATTGATATATATACACTAAGGGAAGGTTTAAATCGAGAGATACCTTTCTTTATGCATAATATTTGTCACGAGAGAGATGTGGTTGCAGCCAATATATACAAACTAGTGGGGGATTGTTAAGTAGTTTGAATATATTGGTTGCATTTGTAAGTGGGAAATAGTCCCACATCGGATGGAGAGACAAGCACCCAAGTCTTTATAATAGTTCTCAATATTTAAGTAATAAATAAAGTGAATAATGAACCAAGTGGGCCTAATTTCTAGCAGGCTTATAACATTTATTTATTATTGTCTTTGATGAGGCACTTGGGCACTTGGGATATCTTGGGTTGACTTAGTAACAGAGTTGACTTTTTGAACTTCAGATTCAAAGGTTGTCTGAACAGAACTAACGGTTGTGTCTGTTCAACGCTTAATGGTCACAACCATTCAAACGGTTGTGGTCGTGTCTGTTCAACTCTTAATGATCACAACCATTCAGATGGTTGTGTCTGTTCAAGTCTATAAATTGTGTTCTGCTCTTCACATTTAAGGCATCTTCTTCTCATTATCTTCTGAGAGAGTTTTCAACGGCTTTGTTGTATCTTGGGGGTGATTGCCTTCTACTGTACTCCCGTAGTGGGGGCAATATCACCTTTCGGAAAGTGTATCATACACGCCTCAAAGATTTTTAATTCTGTCTTAACCAAAACTAAACTGACGTTTGTCCCTGACGCCAGCTCTTGACGTCGGTATAAGAAATGTTTGAACTGCTGACGTCGGTCCAGACGTCTGTAGAACAAATCTCTAATTTTCATATTTCTGTTAAGGTTCTTCATGACGGCTATCTTGACGTCACTAGAATAACTTGTTTTGACCTGACGTTTGTCCCTGACGTCATCACGGACGGTTTGAATAAAAAATTTGAATTTCAAATTTCGAATTGAATGGACACTTGCGCCGAATTTGTTCCTGACTTTCTCTAAACGGTCATTAACTATTTTATGACAGTTTTGGCAGTTATCAGTAGTTATAATAACTTCCCACTCAATTCTCTATAAATACCTTTGAGATCTCACGATTCATATACGGAAATTCATTACAAATCCTTCTAAAATTCTTCATAATCTTTGTGCTTTAACTTTTTCAGATTTTTCATTTCTCAAGAGCCTTAAACTTGTCCAAATCTTTCAAAACAACCCTTGTGTCTAACCTGAAATAATCTTTAAGATCAATAGCACTGTGAGTGAGCGAAATCATTTGTAATAATAACGATTTGTAATCCGAGAGATGGGGTGCTTCTCCTTTAACTTTAATTGTAGATTCGGAGTGGAAAAAGAGATTTTCCTAGAGAGACGTCGATTGAAGAGGAAAGTTTCCAACAGACTCATGGTCTAGAGAGGAAGAAAACTTATTTCCTAAGGAACTTCAATTTAAGTGATTGCTTCTTGTGAAGAGGAATACCTTGTTTCTTCACATCCTTGTGAAGTGGAATTTGTGTACTTCATAAGTATAGTGGAAGAATCCCGAGTAGAAGATTCGGGTAGGGACTAGCCACAGGAGGTGGTGAATGCTAGTTGTAACGAATCTGAAATCTCTGTACGGAAATTCTTCTGTTAATATACAGAAAAGAGTTTGACAGCTTGTGTATGAGTTATAAGTCACTTTTGTTAAATAAAACCAAGAAACTACTTGTAACTCACTGGTAAAGCCTTTGCACTACTGTGATGTAGCCTGTGCGTTTGATTCCCATCAGGCACAATTATTTCTGAATTTTCTTTTTTAAAATTTTTGGAAGCCCAAATGATTGCATGTGCAATACACAGGGAAATGAAAAGTTCAGAAAAACCAAACATGCGCAAAATGGTGTACATACAGAATAACCCATATGGTACAAATCTCGAGGCCAAGGCTCGAGATCCGACAGGCTAAATTAACCAATAGGCCGGCGGGGATGGTCATGATGAGGCCATTTTGATCCGTACTTTGCACACATGTCTCTTCAACTCCCCTCAACTCCTCTGCACTGTTTGATTTCCCTGCAATCAAACAAAGACCTTTCATTTCACCATTTAACATCATTTTAATACGTTTTAATCCAAAATTTTAATTCTCAAACCCTAATTCTCCACTATAAAAACCCCCCATGCGCTAACTCTTCACCATTCTGAAAATTCAAGCAAAAACTCTCTCAAAAGTTCCTAAGTGCAAGTGGAGTAAAGTGGAGTTAGCGAGCAAGTTTCTTCCGTCGAAGATCGAAACCGATTCGGAGCTCCCGCGACACCACGAAGCCTCCCTCCTCTTCCTTAACCTTTTCTTGATATATTCAAACCGTAAGTCCCTCTCAACTCTCCTCCTTTTTATTGAAATTTATCTTTATCAGTAACGTGGAGTTATTACCGATACTCTTTTCTAAACCCTAGAAACTCCTTTTTTTCTTTATATACTGATCAACCTAATTTTACACATTACTTGTAACATTAAATTCCAATATTTAGAATCAAGTTTAACCAATAATCTTATGTGAAACAACCATAATTAAACTTTTTCATTAAAATATCTTAAACTTTATTATCACTTCTTTTCGTTTTCGTTAAAACTATATCTTTAGGAAAAACTTCACGGGGTAACGATTTACCCCACAGATACACTTTGATTTCATACCACGATACTTATTTGTATGTATATTTGTTTCGAAGAATATTCTTTATAATAAAATACGACATACTGTCAGGGTCAAAAATTACACCCCGGTTGACCAAGTCAAAGTCAAAGTCAAGCCCAAGTAAACGGGCCCAAGCCCAGATCAAGTGGGCCAATGCCCATAGCTCATATGCAATATGAAAATTATGTAATAAATAATTTTGATATAATTTTTATGGATACATGTAAGAAAAATGAGCATAAAGCCAACCTTTTGTAAAGCCCATAGCTCATGTGCAAAAGAAATGAGCACATGAGGTATGCGATGGGCAAAATGCCATTATGTAAAGCCCAAGGAGCTATGTGTAAATTTGTAAGTCTATATAAGGCAACATAATGATGAAATGAAAGAAAAGAATTGATTCCCCTCAAAATTTAGGGTTTCTGTGACTCCTTCTCCTTCCTCAAGGTTCTAAACATTCTTCCCCTTTTTTGAATTAAATCAAGAATTTAACTCTTCTTTTTCCAAAAAAAAAAACCGGTTTTTCACCATAAACCCTTGAAAGAGAACTCAAATCTTTCATCAAATCTCTGAAAGGAAATATTTTTAGTCTCGCCCCTTTTTTTCTCCAAGATCCAGGCAATAAAGAGGAGGAGGAAGGAAACCCATCACCAAAAATCCTACTTTAGGAAGATCCAAGGCTCAAGAGAAAATCTAGGGCTCAAGGGAGAAGAAAGGGATTCCCTTTCATCATCTCCGAAAATCACCTGGGAGTTTAACTCCACAAATATATATATATATATATATATATATATATATATATATATATATATATATATATATATATAATAAATCTTTATTTTTTGGAGTTCATCTCTAAAAGTCAATCGGGAGTACAACTCATATATATATATATATATATATATATATATATATATATATATATATATATATATATATATATATATATATATATATATATATATAATAAATCTTTATTTTTTGGAGTTCATCTCTAAAAGTCAATCGGGAGTACAACTCCCAGTGCGGGGGATAAGCCCCTTTGTCATTTTTTAGGAGTTTAACTCCAAAAGTCAATAGGGAGTACAACTCCCAGTATAGGGGCTAAACCCCTTTTTCCCGCTGGCGCCCAGCGCCCGCGTGTCGGGCACGTGAGGCGCTGGCACCCACGCGTCCTTTGATCGCTATTTTCCATTTTTTATACGTACACACTCCACAACTGTCACGCTCCGCTTCCCAAATACGGAATACAAGGATGACAAGGCCACCAATGCTCCTATGATCAAGGAAAAACCCTGCCGTGGTCACATTTCGGCTTCTAGTATTATATGGTAATTAGTAAAATACAACACGGATAAAGAGAATGCAGTCACTAAAACTATCGGATATAAAGAAAACTGAGCTCGATGGAAGTAAACAAGAGGGCAACTAACCAGGGATATCAACCGAGAAATATAACTGGTTCACTGGTCTGGATCTTCGCGGTCTTATCGAGGTCAGACGGATCCACCTCTACCACTGAGCATGCATACTCAGGTGGTCAGGACGATACAATAGCAATATTATAATAATAACAAAGATGCAAGGAAATAAAGTAATGACGGTGGAGATAATAAATGCAGGTAATCGATATGCCATTAAACACTGCTATGTATGATTCATGTCCCTATCGATCTCTAAGTCACTTTGAAATCAAGTTGTGGAAAGGAGTGGTCATGTTTAACGAGGGTCTCGTACGTACCCGAGACTATGGCCCATTATTGCCTGGGACATAACCATGTCAGCCGGACCGCTAGGTCCATACCTAATATATAAGAGTCGTTGTTCGAATGATCATCCTCTAAATCACTGACCTCGCTAAATACAATTTCCTTTCCACTTCGATTTCCACTTTTTCCCCAGGTTTCACTATCTATGAGTATGGGCTAGTTGTGTACAAGTATGCATCAATAATACAGTTTTATTCACTATTCACTGTATTGTTCATTATCATGAATTACTCACTTTTCACTGGCGTACTTGACACAACCAAACCGATACTATTCACGTTCAACAATGCATTATACACTAAAAATTAATAAGGATTCTCACTATCACTAGAGGTATTACAGTCAGGTAAAACTGTGAATCATGCCGCTAAACAATTTATATGCAATACAAGTCACTATGCGTCTCATGAACTTATAAAAAATCGCATTAAATCAGACGTTCAAAATTTAGTAAAATGATACAAAAGAGGTAATCATTAAAATCAGTCAGACGTTCAACGAAATTGGTTTCAAGTCAATCGGGTTTTGGGTTCGCAAATTACAGTCGTTTCATTTTAAGTGTTCGCTGCTGAAAATTCAGTTCCTGAACCGAAGGTCCATTTCGTAACACAGTTTTCATCCTGTTGGGTTCAAAATTAGGCAACACTATAGTTGAACAATATTTAGGTTTATCAGTTAGGTTTCCAACGCACTAGACGGATTGATAATATTCATAGTGTACTGGAAGTTATGCATAATATAGTATTGGGGTATACGTTCTGTCCCTGCTTGGGACTGCCGTATGTACTGATGGTTTAAAATATGATTAAAATAGTAAACGATGGTAAAAACAAATTAAATCACTTTCAATAGTTATCTAACAGATTTATCTTCGCTACGGTATAGGATTCCTCATAATAACATTTTCACACAGAAACGTGGAAGCATTTCAATTTGAGTATCGACAGCCAGCGCTGCTCTAGACTGTAGTCTAGAGCCGCAATTCTCCCGGATTTTCTTTATCATGACTTATTAGAATCCAGTGGACAAAATATATTACAGTAGGTTATTCCGTTAGCTTCGATATGAGTTCTTAAACACTACAATCTGATCTATACACAATTTATTATAAAATTTACGGGTTAGCATGTATGAAAATTCCAGATTTTATGACAGAAATCGGGGGTACCGTTTTATGTGTGCAGCGACGCTAGTTTGCAACCAAATTTCTACAGGATATTTATTATCCTAACATGGGTTCATTAAACCCTAAGTTCCTCTATTTTAAAATAGATTTTAGTTTAGGATACGTTCGAAAAGTATCTTATGTAAACGGATATCAATGAAAAGTCGGTTTCTTACTTGACGGGCATGAGATTTGAACCATATGAATTATGAGCGTTTTCAAACACAGGGTAAAAGCCAATAAATGGATTAATTCACTAAAAAGCAATGACGCATGCTCATAGTAGCAAATGATTCGATTACGGTATTCAATTCAAGTATAAAATCATAATAGAATTACTTAACTAATAAATTTATATAGCATGTAAAAGCCAGCGGAATTCACTTACCTGCGACGACCGACGATCATGAAGAAGATGAAGGCGGCGATGGGCCCGACGATGGCGACGGGGCTTGGTAGCCCAGAGTTCGTCGGCGGCGCTTGGTCGTGGTCGATGTTGCAGCGGATCGACAGTGGGGGATGAAGCTTTGGAGCAAGGGAAGCTCGGGGTAGACGTTGGTGTTGAAG